>JBBPOK010000086.1:0-78254 GCA_038091415.1 Leccinum variicolor | reverse complement strand
CAAGGCTTTCGAGTCGCTGTTCGGTTCGGTCACCTGTTTACCCGGTTGCTTCACTCTCTTCCGCCTTCGTACCGCCGACACAAACAAGCCCCACTGTTGATTTCGAACCAAATGGTCTTGGATTACTTGCAGAATCGCGTTGACACGCTTCATATGAAGAACCTGCTACACTTGGGAGAGGATCGTTACCTGACGACCTTCTTTTGAAAACATTTCCCGATGCAACTATTAGTACTAGATAGGCATGTATGGACAATTTTTTGGGGGGCGGGCTAGGTATAAAATAAATTTTCGCGCAAGGACAGATTTTTGCGCGAGTTGATTGTTTTGTTTAGTGCGCTGGGTCAAAGTCTCCTGATTTTCGCGCAAGTTAGTTGTTTTATTTAGCGCGCTGGGTTAAAAAACGCGCAGGATTAATTGTGCAGATATCCCGCCATACGCGCTCTACGAAAAGGTGCGTGCGGAATATTTGTGCATTTGGGCCCTCATACTTTAGAACAAACAAACAACGTAAAGTTTTGAGATGGAATTGAACTAAACCGCTTGTAAGTAGTGCCAGCAGTTATCATTCCGGATCATTCCCCGTGACTGCTCGGTGAGCTGAGCACTAGCTAGGTCCACTTGGACCCTTTACATAAGTTAGGGGTCGAAGTTCAGGCCTAGGTTTATGCCGCTAAATCACTTTTGGAATAGTTCAACGGAGTTCAACGGCTCCGAGCCTATCCGGGTAACTTGCGGTGAACTAGTTATAGGCGTATCTCAATAGAGCCTAGACCAAGGCGGCAGTAGACCTGAGCCAACTCGATCGTGGGTCAGTCACCATACTATCGTGAATAAGAAACTGACCATCTGGGCTTCGGAACTCACGTTCGTCAGGTAATACAAACGTGATGGGGCGCCATGTAGAATTCGCGCCCCGCATCATGAATGAGCAGGGATAATATCTGGGTTTGTTGCGGCCGACGTTAACTGTTTTTATCTTACAGTAATCACCCAGGAATTATATCCTGCCGGGTTCTGCATGAGGAGCAGCAAGTTCACGATCATGGGCTCCCTGCAACGTTGCCCTCGCGTCTATCTCGACGAACACGGCCGAACTGCTTGGTCTGGACCACTGATGTGACTCACGATGCAGGCAAATCATGACTGGTCATAGTGATTCAGGACCGATTTATAAGAAGAGCAAGCCAGATCTTGTCATCTGGGACAGCCATCTACTGGTTCTCGGTGCAATGCCGTTGCAGTGTTCATTGGTGGAATTCCTTAACTCGAACAATCGTATACGAAGAAGATGACAAGCAGACCGTTCCAGTAACTCACAATCGAGGAAGCCCGGACTGCTACTTTTCCTTTGGTTCCCGAATCTCCAGAGGGGCTCACGCTTGGAATGCGCTGGAACATAGAGACTTTTCTCCCGGCTGTGATCCAACTTCATTGTCGTTGAATTCTACAGGTCAGAAAAAAGATGAATGGGAGCTCATGAGCCCCCCTTTGTGTACTCTACAACTCTGCGCCCAACACCAGTCACCCACGCAGCGAGACTGTGGGAAGGCGAAGGAACTAGATGCCACTTGCGAAGCAGAACCTCCTAATTGTTAACGCCGCATGCAAGACGTGTGAATCCCTCTGCGACTCTGCCTTTTGTCGTGATCTCGAGCTCATACCGGATGGTTTCAGACCGCCCAAATGGATGTGTTGAGGGTGTGATGGCGAATACGATCGGGCTGCAATAGAGCTGGTCGGCATTATCGAGAAGTCGTTCGCATAACATGGCATGCATTGTTCGAAATGCAAACAAGTCCAATCCGCCGACGTGTCGCGAATCGTGTTAGACTTGACGAGATCGGACCGCTTCCCGCGCGGCGGGTGCTTCCGAGACCTTCTTACGACTCTTCGGGTCCAGACCCAGAGGGCCCTGGGCTAGCTTTGTTTGGTTGTAAACTCGTGTAAACCGGGCCAAACCGCAACGCGCGGTTAGATACCAAAATAAGGTCTAAGCATTGTTCTACTTCCTGATCGCGTTTGAAACCCATGATGATCAATTGCAATGCACAGGTGCGTTCTAAATTCGTCTAACTCCGTTGCATTACTAGTTGATGGGCTGGTAGCTCCAAAGGGTTGCCACTTTGTCACGCGTTCTTTCCCCGCTGACCACGGATCTCGGCATCTTACACCTCGTCGAATTTGCTCGGTGGGGTCCAGTGAGGCGCCGCAATGCTGCCCTATGAGTTCATTCTCGTCGACAATGCTTCTATTACGAAGGAATTGCGAGCCTTAAATAAATGTGCCCGGGCGGAAATGTTGAACATCACCCCAACTGGTTGCATATCAACACGAGATGACGCAGTTGTCGCTCTCGATCTTGCTGCGAATCGCACCGTACATCATCGCGTGCGTGGCCCTCCCTTCCAATTCCACCTCTCCGTCCACTCCTCCCGCATCTACCCCATCGAGCACAACGCCGTCCGTCGCTCCTAATTCTACTCTGTATTCCACCATCACCATTCCAATTTCATCCTATCCCTTCTCTCCATATCCTACACCTTCTCTTCTCCCGGAGCCACCCATATTCCCTGAGACGGATCCATTATACCCTCCCCCTGTCAGCCCCGATCCGGTTGTCGTACCCGACTTTGCGCCAGCGTGGTCCGTCGCATATTCAAAGGCCCAGGTATTGGTACGTGCTCATTCCTCGAGATGAGTCTGCGTGGACCGGCTCTCACCTATTTCCGACCTTTTCCCCCCCGTTGTAGATCTCCAACTTAACGATCGAGCAAAAGGTTAACATCACCACCGGCGTCGGCTGGCAAATGGGTCCCTGCATAGGTAATATTCCTCCGGTTGCCGGCTTTCCCGGTCTCTGTCTTCAGGTTCGTCGATTCGTGCTATGTACAATCCAACTTCGGGCCTTTCGACTAAGGCACAATAGGATTCGCCCACCGGAATCCGCTTGGCGC
This sequence comes from Leccinum variicolor, assembly GCA_038091415.1. NCBI lineage: Eukaryota > Fungi > Basidiomycota > Agaricomycetes > Boletales > Boletaceae > Leccinum > Leccinum variicolor. The sequence goes on along the minus strand of JBBPOK010000086.1, from coordinate 75,297 downwards.
AATTAGTAAGCTCGTTCCCGCCCGGCATAACTGCTGCGTCATCGTAAGCAGCTCAAGCCATGCATCCAACTTACCGAACCTGACGCGGACGTTTGATGACGTAGATGGAACCGTGCTTTAATCCGAGCGCGCGGACTCGCGTTAGGCCAGGAATTCAAGGCCAAGGGTGTCAATGTTGCCCTCGGTCCGGCAATGAACATGGGACGCGTTCCCCAGGGCGGACGTAACTGGGAAAGCTTTGGTGGTGACCCTTTCCTCACCGGAGAAGCCGCATACGAAACCATTCTCGGTGTGCAAGCCAGTGGTGTCCTGGCCACCGCCAAGCATTACATTAACAAGTTGAGTGGTTCCGACAATGCGGCGTAATCATGGAATCGTTTACGCTCCGTTTCTTACAGCGAACAGGAATATATGCGCAATCAAGAGTCATCCAACGTCGATGACAGGACCCAGCATGAAATATATGCGCATCCATTCTTGCGCTCTGTGATGGCTGGCGTTTCGTCGGTCATGTGTAGCTATAGTCAGTGACATTGGCCTCAATGTATGCCATTCCCTAACTTCACACCAAGACCTCGTCAACTACACTTATGCCTGTAACAACAACAAGACTTTGAACGACATTCTCAAGAGGGAATTTGGATTCCAGGGCTGTGAGCACATTTTTACACCAATTTTCGAGTCATGCGCTGAGATAATCTCAAAGTCGTCCAATCGGATTGGTTTGCAACTACAGAGACTCTATCGGCTGTTGCGGGCCTTGACGTCAGTGCAACTCAGCTTTTTATCCTAGTTCGTTTGTTAATGTCCATTTCATTAGATGACCATGCCGGGCTCCGTCGGTGGCGACACAGGCAGCTACTTTGGTGGAAACTATTTTGGTAGAAACTTGACGGCCCTCGTACAAAACAACACCATATCGATGGCCCGTCTCGACGACATGGCCACGCGCATCGTCGCCGCGTGGTATTACATGCACCAGGACGAAGGTTATCCCGAGTTGACCATCAACTCTTGGAACCTTTATGACCCTATCAATATGAAAGTCAATGTGGAGAGTGACCACGCGAGCGTCGTCAAGGAGGTCGCGACGGCTGGCATAGTTTTGCTCAAGAATGAGGGCGTGCTGCCTTTGCACAAGCCCCAGAGTATGGTTTTGGTTGGGAGTGACGCTGCGCCGCCTATGTCTGGCCCAAACGAGTACCCCGATCTGGGTGGTGATCCGACTGGTATCCTTGCCATGGGTTGGGGATCTGGGTGTGTATAGTTCTCAGAATCAGTTCTTGTGCGTTTATTGACTGGATGTAAAGATCGGTCAGGTTTTCGTATCTCGTATCTGTGAGTCCTGGCATCCTGAAAGGCGCATTTGGTCTGTCGCTAATTCAAGTTCTTAAATATTAGCCATACGAAGCCCTTCAATATCGCGCCAGGGCCGATCAGACCATCTTTTCATGGTATTTCGATAATTGGAACCTCTCCAGCGCGGCGGCTGCAGTCATCGATCAAGAGGTTGCTATCGTCTTCGTCAACTCGGACTCTGGGGAGGTGCGAACATCGAATTGGGTCTGGCTTTTTGCTGACTGCAACTTTGAATGCAGAGCTACGTTGTGGTCGATGGGAACCAGGGCGACAGGAAGAATCTGACTGCCTGGCACGATGGAGACCAGCTCATCCTCGCCGTCGCCTCCCAAAACAACAATACGATCGTGGTCACGAACAGTGTCGGACCGCTCATCATCGAGCCTTGGGTCGAGCATCCCAACGTCACTGCCGTACGTGTTTATTCTTTGCCTCGATGTTTGTGCCTTGGTTACGTAAAACTTAACTTCTTTGGTTGATAGATCGTTTGGGCTAGTCTTGGTGGAAACGAAGCTGGCAGTGCAATCGCGGACGTGTTGTACGGAGACTGGAACCCATCTGGACGGCTACCGTACACGATCGCCAAGAACACGAGCGATTACTCGGCGCAGCACACCCTTGGCGGCGATGGAACTGACATCCTGACAATCAATTATAGCGAAGGGTGCGTTTTTGGCCAGTGTTTGCTTCTGTTGCAGGCCATGCTGAACAAGTTGTTCAGTCTTTATATTGATTATCGTTGGTTCGATGCGGTGAGCGAAACGGGACGACAAAGCTGTTGATGTTCCTCACATGATTTCTAGCAAAACATCACCCCTCGCTACGAGTTTGGTTTCGGTCTGAGTTACACGACTTTCGAGTACTCTGATATTGCGATCACACCCATTGCTCCCGCGGACGTCCCAGAGACGGGCTTGGTCGACAACTGGGATGCGGGGGGTGCTACTCCTATCGCTGAAGGTTCGAGCAGGGCCTTGTGGTAATTTCTTTTTACTCTCGCAGAATATAACTCGTCTGATCGTTCCGCTAGGCTTCACATGCCTGCATTCCAGGTGACGTTCAATGTAAAGAACACGGGGTCGTATTATGGCAGCGATGTAAGCTTTGGCCGTCTCCCGTTTCTCCGTTCTGCTCCGTGTTAAACGAGCCCCCGTTTCTGCTCCAGATTCCCCAACTCTACGTGCACCACCCCGCCTCTGCTAGCGAACCTCCCTCAGTCCTGAAAGGGTTTACGAACATCAAGCTACAACCTGGTCAAACGGGCCAAGCCTCGATCACGCTCTCGCGATACGACCTCTCGATCTGGGACGTGGTGCGGCAGGGATGGGCCAAGCCGAACGGTACCATCACATTTTCGGTTGGGGCAAGTAGTAGGGATTTCAGATTGAACGGGACTATTCCTGTTTGAACGCTTTACTGGGCTTTGCATATGTAGCACTATGACACTGATGTGCGCGACAAGACGACGATTAATATTCGGACATAGATGATATATTTACCTATTGTACGATACCATCGATCCCTCGTGCAGCCGATTCACGGTAGTTTTTGGTTGATGACTAGATCGGAACTGAAAAGGAATAAGAAATGTTGACGTTTCTACGCGTCGTCCTTGGCCTCTAACTGCTTAGGAGTGGGTCTTGCGAAGCTTCTTCGAGAGAAAGGGTTCCATCTGCTTTATTATGAACGGCTATCAGACAGGGGTTATCTATGTTGTTGTCGAGGTCTTCTGGACGTACGATCCGGCCCACCGGAATCTTGACGCACCTTGTGAATTTCTCGCATGTCGGGAAAGGACAGGACAACGGGATCGGCAGCAGATAAACCTTTATAGAGTTTAGGGGGGCAGAGGGGGAACTCCCGCTACATTGGGGGACGAGAAGAAAGAGAAAGAGAGTCTAGGGGAGGGGACTCGTTTTACCGAGGCGAGCGTCAAAAGCCTGAGTTCCAAGTCGAAAACTAGGTGAGTCTCGGTTTTTATGATCAGCAGGTACCAATCACAGGCGATACTGTGCACTGGTGTAGTAGCGAGAGGTAATATCAGGGCAGAGCGTGAACGTGATGAGTCAGTGTTAGGACAAGTGTAGCCGACGAAATCGCCGGCAGGCTTATATCAACCTATGTGCGGGCAAAGAGAGATACATATCAATAACCATGTACACGTAGTCCCGGGCCGACTTGACGAAGCGACGCGACGCGACTCACCGGCGCCATTTGTTGTCGAGGCGTTGTAGCAGGTGGAGGATCAGCGCATTTTGCAAACAAGGCAGACAAGTAGCAATATAGGTATCCGGGCGGGAGCAAGAAAGGAAATCCCTGCTCACATAGTACACACATGTGCATGCGCCTCGTCCGAGTCCGGGCCTCTGGCACATGCATGCGACCACATTCCGAATCGTTACTACGTCCTCATGTCGTCATCGCGTTAGATACGTTGCTTTCAGCACTCGCATAACAAGTACATTTCTGCTCAAGTTCTCTGATCTCGCGCTCCGTCCGTTATCGCTCGCCGCCATCTCTTTGTCTCTTAGCCATTCCCCCTTTCATCAAGACTCTCCCACTCATACTCATCTGCCCGGATCTACACCGCCATCCCGATAGTGGAGCAGCTGGAACCCCATGCTATCCCGGGGCCCACACCAACCGCCGCACCTCGAGCACAAATTGTACGGCATGCATAAACCGCAATAGATCCTGCAACAACTGGTACAATGCCGCTTCTCCAGGCACTCATCACAATAACTGTTCAACGAGCTGCGGCAGGAGCTGCACTTGTAGTTCTGCACCTCGAGGCACGAACTGCAATACGTCTGGTTGCAATATGGGCATTCTCGCTCCTCCAGGCACTCCTCACAAATCTTCTTCAAGCAGGAATCGGTCCGACAGACGCCCGCAAGCTTCACCTCTTGAACCTCCGACCCGTCCACTGGCCCCGCAAACGAACTCTGGTCTTCTTCCGCACAGTCGTTGCACAGCGTTGTCCGACCGCACTCGGCGCAAAATTGGATGTACTTGCACCCGCGGACGCAATACGCCCGCTTGCACCGTGGGCACTGTTTGAAACAGTCTGCCATCGGTGGTTCCTTGCAGTTGTCGCAAAGCCAACCATGTTTGCACGCGCACGAGACCCCACCCGCAGGGGAGCATGATTGGCAGGTCCTTGGATTTTGAACGTTTCCTCCTCTCGACCAACATCTTTTATTGTAGCATATGGATGTGGCTTGACTCCAATTGCAGTAAGAACACAAGATAGGCTTGGGTGGGTGCTCTGGAACACCGCTTGATATGGTGTTGCTTGGAGTCTGGTTCTGAGTCTCTTTGGGTCGGCCCGGACACCACATCAGCTCTTCGTCACAAAACCAGAGATTGCATTTGGGACATTGACCGAGAGGGATGGTCTGTGCGTTCTGTAAGCAAGGCAGACAGGCAGCCATATAGGTATCGCGGGAGCATGACTGGAATGGAATGAGCTGGGATACGGGGCAATCCCCACTCAAGCAAATGACAGCGTGACACGAAGTGCACAGCGTCGTTAACACCTCGCATGACGGACATGGCTTCTCGAAGAAAGGGGAATCGGCGCAGACTTGTGACTGGGCAGAGGAAATACCATTCGATTCGAGACGTTTCAAAAAGTCCTGACACAGATTCGTTAGGTCACACAAAAGAGAAGAAAAAAACACAACCTCACCTGCCAAGCGTCGCAACGATCTTTGTGTGAGCGTGGTGATCCCCATATAACATCCAGTCTCTGTAACGACTCCTGCAGATATCGCTCGATTTCTTTTCGAGCATACTCAATCTGCCAAGATTCTATGGGAAGACTAGGTTGGCCCTCGCATTGCACGGTATCCGTTTGGAAGTTGACAACTACTCGCTGGATTTGCGCCGCAGGCACATCCTGGTACAAGACCACTTTGATTGGGAGTTCCACACTGTCTTCCACAGAGTATAGTATCCTTGCTTGGCGAGTTTTAGTAAAGATGCCTGAAGGAACGTCGTTCGGGTCGCAGCCAGCTTGCTGATGGGCGAGAGCGAAGGCATGATCAGCGAGTTCGGCCAAGCGCAGAAGCGCATGCGCACGGCATGGGTTGTTACTCCAAACTCTGCCAAAGCGCACGCTCAGGGCGGGAGAGACTATATTAGCAATGACCGCACGCAATGGCGATTCAGACTGAGACATGGCGATCGGTACGGGCGGTGTCGTTGCAGCGCGTTGTTGCGGTAGAGGGGTCAGACTTATGTGTCTTCAATCGGCGCCTTACATAACTTCTATTTGCTTTCTACAACCGTGACCTTGCAACAGTCACAGATTCTCTTGGCGCCAAAAGCCCGCCGCCTAAGAATGAAAAACTTGATCTCAGAGGCACGGTGGAGTTCTTACGTGTGGCCCGTCAAGGTGTGCTTGTTAGCTGAATGGTTGTGCCGTGCCAACTTCCATTTCCATTTAACCAGTGCACTGCAGCCGGCGCGGGAAGAAGATATCGCGTACTCATTATTTGGAATTTTTTGACATCTCGCTTCCGGTATTATATGGCAAGGGCAAGCGAGCAGTCCGTCGCCTCCTCGAGCATATCCTGACGCAGTCGGATGATGTTGCGCTTCTCGGGCTGCAACCTCAGGTAACACTACCAGAAGCTACCTCCCTGCAGACCTTATGGCTACGGTCAAATCTAACCCCCTCACGTTCCGCGACCGATTGGGTATGATCATCATTTCCCACTCTCCAATTGTTATGCTTTATGAACGACTCCTTTCGATCTTCCATCGCTATTCTTCGTTTCTAGTCGAGTTCGACTCCCTGGACTCGTCGTTCGCCTCACTGACTTTGCCCCACTCTCGGCATCCGAATCTGACTCAAGCCTTCACGCTCAGCGTGCCCGGGCGCCGATTCTAGGAGAGGTACGGATCGAGACCAAGGACAGCTCGCTCGGGACGCAGTGCCTTGTCCTTGTTCACCCGTGGATCGCTTCTCGCTTGATGGTGGTTTCTCGGGCGATAATCCTCTGTTTGGTCCTGACGGGCAGGTACTGCGGCTCCTCGTTCGGTCTCGGTGGCCTTTCGGGGCGCTGCCGCTCGCCTCACAGAAGCGCGGGCAGTACAGACACATCGCGATGGATAGCTACATCAAAGTGCAGATTAGAGAAGTAACATCGTCGAGTGAGTTAGTACGGTCGATGCTCCGTAGTCTCCGGCATGGGTTGTTGGCTATGGATATTAGGATGGCGCTGCATCCCACTTTTGGAATGACGATCAAGTGAGTCCATAGTCGGTCTGCTATGTTCATGTTCTTTTGTTCTTCTCTCCGACTTCTTTGTCATGTTCGTGTTCCTTTTTCCTTTTCTCTCTCGTCTCTCTGACGTGCAAGACACCACTCAACTAGACTGCTTTGCTTCTGGACTGCCACTCGTACCGGATTCTGACTTGCACCATGCACCTTCTTCTCCGAACCACACCTGTCGCGTCTGCTCGAATGGCTAATCTGGCTTTCAGAGATATTCAGGGACCATGTCAAAGTTCGTGCCAGCCATCAAGTTCATCATCGCTAGCAGGGTTGACTGATCGTCACCTCCAATTTTTGTATGCTTATCACGCTGCATGCCGATCAGATATCCTCGCCGTCGTAGTCCGCACCCCTCTCGTCGATGCTGACGCAATTAGAGGGTGAGTTCAATCGTTTCTTGCCAGGTCATATGCGGTTCAGTGTCGTCGTCTTCACGACAACCTATAGAAATATTTGACACACGAATATAAAAACAAACCAGTTGAAGGCGATACGGGTTAACGTTGGGACGAAAATCGAGGTATCTGAGGCAAATGATTGCGTTTCTTGTATTTGTCGGAGAATTTTTACCATTTGATGAAGGTGTTCGAGCTCAGTGACTGCTGCTTGATCTGGCGGCCAACTTGAACAAGAAAACTAAATCATACACTGACACACTTATAATCAAATGAGTAAATATCAAGGTTAGAGGGACCTGTCGTATGGGGTTGGAGTATTTCTATGATACGGTAAGGAATCGGTGAAAGCCTGCAGGGCTTTCCGGCCAAGGCACAGTCTGGAGCCCCTTGGGTGGGGTGGGTCACGACCTACTCACAAGAGCAGGTGCTATCATGAAGCCAAGGGTGTGGTGATGTGTAACGGACAGAGAGAGGGGGGTTCACTGAGCTCCTCCGAGGGAGGGGAGTGTCTGAGAAAAGGCATTGGGTGGGTACGAGGTACCTCGCTGACTCCGGTGAAGTGCACATGGGCTCTCACCCTGGGACTGACGCCCTGCCATGGCCTAGATATTGTCATGATATGCCAGCTCCGCTGCGCCACGAATATTGAGCGGTTTCACTGGGAGGTCTGGTCAACCAAGCTATGTATTGCGCCTGGCTGGGTGCGCCAAGAAAAATCTGTATCAGGCGAGCAGTGGGCTGATGTGGAGTTAGTGGCCTCGGCCGCCGCTCGTCACCAAAGATAAGGACACGCGGTGTGCTGGCGCCAAAAGGCCAACCGTAATGGCAGCAACAGTTTCATCAAGGTGGCCGCCGCCGTGATCCCGACCCTTGAGATGCATCTGGTTCTGGTGGCAGAATCCAAGCTCTGTCATTGACAGGTTGTTCCGCGCCCATTGGCCCTTTGTACTGTCGGCCGGTGACAAGCAAATTCAACTTGGGTCTCTTGAGCGCCTCGACGACTGGCGGTCGGCGCTTTCGATGTTACGGTAGGTCCGTCTGTATGGAGGCAACCAGGGGCGTTACGTTCTACCCCTGGCTCGGGGTTTGCGGTTATGCGTTACGTTTAAATTGCTAACCTATAAGGAAGTTAGGGTAGAGAGAAGGTGGATTTTGAGCAGTTCTGCATCTCGGGTAAATGGTCTTTGTGATCATTACTAGTAGTGACGATTCTATGCTCAAAACATTAACCCCCCGTTACGCACTATATTTAGCAATACAACCAATCTAGCGTTATGCCACATGAAAATTAGGTGGCTGTGCTACAGGATTGCACTGGCATCGAGCCATCGCAGCGGAGCAGGCTGCCGCGAGGCAGGGCGGCTGAACTTGAACTCTTTCACCCATACTTGACCAGTCTGAAAGGATGGACTTCGAAGAGCAACTGGACCAGGACCAACTAGCCGCACCAACGCAGGATTACCTCGCCACTGTCAAGGTGTTTCCATTAATACCCTACCTGAAATCAGATGTCACAGTCAGTCGTCTCCTCTCTGTTCATTTCTTCAACTTAACTCGCTTTGTAGAACTCCATTGGTTTGTCTAGACACCTGGTATGCAATCTAAAGCAGCTGACTTCTTCTGCATAGACACCCCGCTGAGTTGGGAGTGAGTTTTAGCCTCTATCAACAACACATTTTCGACAACACCTTGCCATAGACAACTTACCGCCACTGATGTCAACTTCGCTTTAGTACGACCTTTGGTATTGAAGTATGCTCGACTCCAGAACATGGCAGTCGTGTATGCTTGCATGGTCACTCGGTCTTACTTTCTGTCTCGGGCTGTATCAGAGTTGGCCCACTCAAGTGTCTTGGCATCTCGAGCCACACTCTGTGAGATCTTAGCGCTGAAACTTCTCAGCTATTTTGCCTCTAGCCAAATCCAGTTGGTTGCAGTCCTGACTACACTTTGGAATCCTCTGGTTGGAGCACCGCTTGACGTGGTGGAAGACGTCAAACAGCTGGTACACTCTGACGAAGCCCTTGAAAGTTCGCAGAACGCAATCGAGGTTGGTATCTGATCATTTTTTCCTTCTCTCACCCTGCACAACATCCCTATACTACAGATGGCAATAGCAACAAAGGCAAAGGCGTTTCTTGCATCCGCCATTGTACAAAGTGTCATTGATGATATGCATACCGGTCGTATCATCTTCACTGTTATGGCGAGTAGATCAGTTGTCGCCGACAACTATAAACAGCGCGCTATCGCAATGTATGATGTCCGGAAGGCCCCTTTTCTTGACCATTACAGGTTAGATTTTCTTTTTGGTTTTGGTTTTGGTTTTTGTACTCACCCTTCATTCAGGTTGAGAGTCCCCTGTTACTCAAACATCTTGAACTTTTTGAACATGGCGATGCTTGTATTGGTTTTCTTGTTGTGCTTGCAAAGTATGTTGACCTTTCCGAGCTGATGCATGAGTTAAATGTCCAGCAGCGCAACGCATCGAAACTGTGTCTACATGGGAAGTGGTATTCCTTGTATTTGCCACTGGATTCACATTGCAAGAATACACGGCTTCGCGGGAGTATGGCTGGTGCAGTGAGTGTCAGCATCTGCCTGACTTTGGAGTGTTCATGTTCATGTGATGTCTGGCAGTTTACGCGTCTAATGTGAGCATCCTATAATCATCACTGATGCCACTAAGACGAATCTGTGGCCCTTTTGGATGATAGGTGTGGAATGTATTTGACACGTGCTTTGTCCTGGTATTCTTGGCGTATGTCGGGCTTCGTACCAAAGGTCTAATATATGACGAAGGTCCGGTATTGCTTGATGCTTTGCACTTAGCATCTCACCATTTGCACAGCTGACACATCAAGGCTCGCGTTCGATTTGTTAGCTTGTGGTGCATGTATTCTTGTCCCACGGTGCGTTTCTATCCAGTCAAAATTATTCTAACATGAAGCCTCTCTCAGTCTGGCTTTTTATGCCATTGCCAATAATGTCGTTGTCCTGTGAGTACAGACACTACAAAGCGGAATCATCACGTTGACGCTTTTTAGTACGTTGCGGGCGATGATATCTGAGTTCATATTCTTCATGTGCATCGCTGCGACGTGTTTTTCTGGTTTACTCTTCACGTTGTACAGCCTTGGTAAGTCAGCCTGCTCGATGCGATATTTACGCGCTCAACGAAGCAAGCATCGGACCGATGGCCTGCAAAAAGTATTGCTTGGCTGATGCTGCAGATCTGGTTCGGGAATAGTAGCTTGAGCTTCCAGCAAGCCTCGAGCTTTCACCCCGTTCTAGGTCCCATCCTCATGACCTGTTTTGCGGCATTGGCTAATACTCTGCTATTTACCAGTATGCATTCTTCGTTGTTGATATTGTCGTGTTATCTGATGTCTCTCCTCTCTAGTCCTGATCTCTATTCTCTCCAATACAGCGGCACGAATCGATCAAGTAGGTTTCCCTCGTTTATTTTCATGTATCCTGCTCAATCGTTTTCATGAAAGAATTCCAATCAAGAGGTATGAATCATAGACCAGGTGACTATTGTGACTTACCCTTGCGCAGTACTTGTTCCAGCGTGCCATAACTACCATTGAAGGGTGAGAGATGATCTTGACCCCCGGGAGAAATGCGGTAACTGATTTCATCAGAGTGAAATCGGATGCTTTATTTAGCTACCAACCTCCTTTCAATATACTTGCGTTTTTGATACTGAAATCAGCAAGCTATGTTCTATCACCCCGTGCACTGCACTCCGCAAATGTTTTTCTGATCAAACTCACTGTGCGTGTACTCTGCATATTCATTTGTCTGCTAACTTTACTTTCTTCAGTCGTTCCCCATTCTGGTCGTCATTGCGATCTATGAACGGCAGATAGCCTCTGGCCCTCAGAAGACAAAGGACTCAAAGAAAGGCTCAAAACACGCGTTCTACCAAAGCCTCCCGCGGCATCTGAAAAATTTGCCACTTTTTGAATACCTGGTGGGATCAAAGTCAACTAACCTGTATGACGTTATCTTTGAAGTTGAGGAATCCCGGGACTTCAACTTGTTCCACAATGCCGACAATGGGGGAGGGGAATTTCAGTCTCTGGCAGCTCTTTCAGCCATCCCATCAAATCCTGTGTCCCATTCGGCATCTACTGGTCGTACCGCTCTGCTGGACAGTCAGCAGACACCGCGTAAGCGGAAAGTCAGCACTCTGGCCTCTTTACAGGCGGTCGCTGGAAAAGCCAAGGTTTTATCTTTGGACACATCCACCCCCCTTTTAAAGCTATTTTCTCATTCAAGGCCGGCTACTGCTGCTGCAGACCACGACAACATGGAAAGAATGCAGACCTTGCTGGATCAGTACCGGGACCTGCCTATCCGTCGTCTTCAGGATGAGATGAAGGAGATACAGGTATGTCGACGCTGCGACATTGGTTGTCTAGCCCTGTCGATTCATTATTTTGAAAGGATCGGCAACGACGCATCGAGAATCTTTTGTTGACTTTGACGCGAAGCGATTAGAATGATCTTGCCATGCCGTTTCCTACCTTTTTCTTTGCGTATGACAGTGTGTAGATAGATACTTAGTTTGAACTTTGAACGTTTGTCGTGTTTGATCAAATCACGTGCCATGGGAGCGACGCGTCTGCGAGCGCTCTCTACAAGTACTCTACTAGCACTGTAGCACACTTGTGTGTCGTCGACATGACTTCAACTCCACCCCCGCATGGCGGCTTTTCTATTCCACCAGCACCGCGCTTACCATCGACAACGACCTCGAGAAATCGCAGCTCAATAAGCTCTTCCTTCTCATTTGGCCCTCAGCCGATGTTGTCCTCGTTCGCAGCGGGTGATATGAGCACCTCCTCTATTCCGCGTCCCCTCGCTCTCGATCCAAATCGGTCTATGCTCACTAGCTCGCCGCGTGCTTCCCCTCGACGTCATCGCAGGTTGAAGGACAGCAGCAGTCGGCATCCTCTCGCAAATGATACGATGGATGTCTTCCAGGACTTAGAGGCGGAACAAGACCTTGATGGTGATGAAGACGATGGCGAATGGGGGATCGTGGATCGTATGCGTCTGTGGCGCCACGATGCTCTCATGCAGCATTTGTATGAGACTGCAGCGTTCTGGGGGGATAAAGTTCTTTCTTGGACAAGTACGTCGCATTTTCGAATGACTCTCGCGTCTCTGTTGCACTCACGAGGCATTATGAAGACGATCCAAATGATGCGTTTTGGCTGGCTCAGACATACTTCATGACCCACCAATACTCTCGGGCCGAGAGACTGTTGACGCGTCCGTTTCCCACCAAACACCAGACCACAGAGCCTCCATATCTAAACGGATTCGATCACTCGATGGCAGGTTCCTCCTCTGCACGCCCTTTCTCCCTCGATAACAAGGGCAAAGGCAAGGAAACACAAACACAACCTGAGCCATCATCTCGTCTTCCCATGGGTCCTGCAGGACTGATAAAGCTACCGGAGGCACTTCAGGAAAACGTCTCTAGGCTTGTTGACATGAGTGTCGCGTGTCGTTATCTCGCAGCCCAATGCCAAGTAAGACAGGGTAACTGGTCAGATGCCCTTGAAATACTTGGCGAGGCAAACCCATTTCGCCACACAGGTGATCATGTCTATTGCTCTGTGCGTATTGTGGTGCTAACTTCAGACAGGTAAAAGTGGAGCGTCGGTTCCAAACGTGGACGGTGGCATAAAGGTTAGTTGTGAGCAATTTGTCTGTGGATATATTCTCAGTTGCTTAGGTCGAAGCATCGATGTGCCACCTAAGAGGCATCTTAATGCTCAAACTCAATCGTGGGGATCAGGCTAAGCTGTGTTTCATGGAGGCTTTGACTTTGGATGTGAAATGTTATGATGCTTTCAACCAACTAATCAGCGGAGAGATGATGACTCCGGAGGAAGGTCGGTGTATGGATTCGCAGTATCTGGTATGAACTGACACTTACGCAGAGTGGGAGTTCGTCCAAGGTCTTGCATACAAAGAGCAGTCCAAAGAGGACGCAAATTTTATCCAACTGATATACACATCTCGATTACGCAAATATAAGCATGCTGAGGAGCATGCTCTCACCCGGCGACGCCTTGTAGACGATTTCAAACTCTCAGATAATCCGGACGTCTTGTACAGCTTTGCAGACGCGTTGTTCACTCAACTTCGCTGGGCAGATTGTTTCGTAATAACTAGCAGGTATGTTCCTTTCGCAGAGCGTTACTATGTCAAGGTATGATCACCTCTAGTACAGAATCCTGGACCTTGTCGCATTTCATGACGCTTCTATGCCATTGCACATTGCATGCATGTATCATCTATCATATCTGCACTCCAAGCTCTTCGTCTTGGCCCACGAACTTGTCGACAAGGAGCCCGAAAATCCCATAAGTTGGTATGCTGTTGGCGTATACTATCTCAGTTTGAACAAGTGGTCGCAAGCGCGACAGTACTTCAGGTTAGTGCTCGTGGTACATCTAGAGGGTTTGTTACTGACTAATCATAGTAAAACCTCACTGATGGACCCCCGCTTTGGGCCCGCATGGATTGCCTTTGCGCATACCTTCGCACTGGAAGGCGAGCATGACCATGCAGTTACGGCCTATTCTACATGCGCACGCATGTTTGTGGGGTTCGTATATGTTCCAGCCTGTGTGGAACTTGTCAATAATTCGAAACAGGTCTCATTTGCCCCTGCTCTTTGTTGGCATGGAGCAGATAATTCTTTCCAACCATTCTCTCGCGGACGAGGCTTTGAATGCCGCAAACGCAGCATGTGACAGCGACCCCTTGTTGATGAATGAGTTGGGTGTCATGGCATTTACCCACGGAGAGTAAGTGACACCCTCGCAGCAGTGGCATGAACTGAACGAACTTCCGACGGTAGTTTCCAACGGGCAGCTGATCTATTCCAGCGATCCCTTGACCTCGCTCAAGTCACGCAATCGTCACAAAGGTCGTGGACCACAACATACTTGAACCTTGGGACATGTTACAGAAAGCTAAAGTAAGTTTTGGACCTCGCGCCCCAGATTCTAGCGTCATTCTCACGTTTGAAATAGAGATTACCAAAAGGCCAAGATCAATTATAGCCGAGTACTCGAGATAGAACCACAACATCCTCAGGGGCTCGGTTTTCTCGGCATGGTCTACCACCATCTGGGAAATACAGACCAGGCCATTGTCAAGTACCACGAGGTGAGGCTCGAGGTCAGATTCCAGACACGGCCAGCTAATAACAAATTGCCGTCAGGCGCTGAGCATGGATCCGATCAATAGCCATCTGATTGAATTACTCAATCTTGCGCTGGAGTCGAATTCTGCTTGCGGTTCCTGGGAAAAGGTATATCCCGGGGGGATGGAAGCGTTTAGGGTGATGATGGTCTCGCTGAAAAACAAACTGCATCCAAGAAGGATCACTGGGTCCAACGACGATGCATCTCGGTCAGAGGATCCGATGAATGTCGGCTGAATTCTGGGACGGAACACATTGTTTTAATGGAAGAAGGCATGACGTACATTGGATTGGAGCAAACATACCCACAGTGCAGGGTTGAGTGATCTGGGGTGTTCACCGTTTCCCCAAAAGGAGAACTGTCGGACCGTCCACATGGCTGCCGAAATGCCGACCACCTCGGTCTCCACATTATCTCTCACCTTCTTCCATACTTGTAACGCTCACAATCAATCTTATACAGGAACGAGTGTCTTGTTTACGGAACCACAGTCCCTTTTCATGTTCGTTGCACCCTCTTACCAACATCGACTTTCGATGTTTTCGTCTTACTCCCACCCATGTCTGCGTTGACTGAGTTAACTCACTGTCTAGAATCGTTGTCACACCGTTCCCCTGACTGGGACTTCTTGGTTTGCTGGATCCTTCACGGATGGTCCCATGTTAACTTTTTGCCGCAGGATACCATCCTTCATACCCTGCTGGTTTCTCCAACCATCCCGGAGAAAACACTTGACATATGTCGACATACCTGTAGCCAGCTTTTGTCCGATGATGCTTGGCTGACAGCCGTAGTCGATCCGCCCAGTTGCCGCCGTCTCTTCAATGTTTTGGTAAATGTTGGGAACCTCATGCACAGAATCGACAATACCATCTCGGCCCCGACACAATGCTACGTGCACGCAATCGAAGTTGTCATACAGAAACCAGAGTCATGTCATTCTCCCAAAGTTACTAAGGTCTCTTTTCGCGATGTTATCGTCGCGGCCTGGGCGACTGCATTGACTTTATCTCTTGTCCATGCCTCATCCATTCCATCCTCTGCAATACACACTTTAGTGTTTTCCAGTCCAGGAAATATACTCAACCGCATCGGAGATCCCAACTTCGACATCCTTCAGGCAGTCCACGACGCTGGTGATGACTTAATACGACTACTCATCGACTCAACAACGGGTAACCTGCCCGGTATCATCTTGTTTCCCGAACAAATACATCGACTGTCAACTTTCATGTTCTCCTCACAAAACAGTTATTTATCGGAAGTCCACACTACACAATTTCCTGCTCATTCCTCTGCCGGGAAATACTGTCAAGAGAGTAGGACGGCAATAGCGTCTGTTCTTCTATGCCTCGCCCGCAGGTTCCAAACTTCTGATGCTATCGAACTCTTCAATATATCCGACAAACCATTTTGCACGGTTGAAGCGCTTTCTCTCATTATGCATTACCTTGCCGCCTCGCTCCTTCCCAATGCCTCGGCCTTGAATGATATCGGTGTTCTTTTATGCGGCCTCGGGTCGGGAGGAATGATTACCAGTATGCAGGGCGAACCAACAACCGCCCGTGATGTTGCACGACTATACTACGAAAAAGGTTTGCAACTCGATCCATCACACCCTCACTTGCTATCAAATCTTGGGTCTCTGCTGAAGGATGCCGGACACACGACTCAGGCGATTGGGTGCGTCTTTCGCGCTTCGAAAGTTATAAGATATTCCACTGATACAACATTCATCGCTGAAGAATCTTCAATCGTGCTTTGGCATGCCACCCTGAACTTGATATTGCCCTAGTGAACATGGCCAATACGTTGAGGGACACGGTTAGTTTCGTAGTTGGTTCTCGATGCTGTTTCAGCACTGATTGTCCACAGGGTCGGTCCGCTGACGCAATCCCATACTATCAGCGAGCAATTTCAGTGAATCCCGATCTTGCAGATGCTTACTGTGGACTTTCGCAAGCAATGAATGCGGTTTGCTGTTGGAATGGACGAAGTAAGTCCGAGCATATCTATCTGATTGAAAATGACCAAAGTTTCGTCAGATACTTGGATGCAAAAAGCAATAGAGTTCTGCGAGAAACAACTCTTGGACATACATGACCAAGCTACCGGCTTACTCATCACCCATTCAGTCGATGATTGGATGGCTCTAGTCCGGAGCGCTCAGCCGGGACAGCTTTCCTTCCTTGAAGAGAATACGTGGAAAGCACGGTTTGCTCATTTCCTTCAAGATGTAACCACTCGGCAAGAAGAGGCTGGGTTTTTGATACGGCTGATAGAGTGGTACAAAACACGAATCCAACATTTATTATACATCGAGACCTACGGCCAAGTTTATCAGTCTGAACACGAAAATGCGACACATACTCGCGAAAACACGACAATCCCAAGTTCTAATCTTCTTTCGACTATCAAAAACTCCAGGTTACCGTTGATCCTACCCTTCCATACGGTAAATCCACAAATTCGCTCAGCGGGATGTTCAAGTTACAATGGACTTTGCAGTTTACACTTCCGCTGATGGCTCGGACCATTCGATTGATCGCGCATAGAAATGCACTCCATACCTCCTTCACAGCATTTACCCAGCTCGGTAAGAATCTATCTGTGCATCCGGTACCTCGCCCACCACTTCATGGGCGAATCAATATTGGTTATGTGTCGAGCGATTTCACGTAAGTACTTCTTACTCGAACTTTCCGAAATAACAGTTCCTGCGATAGTGACCATCCGCTGACACATCTCATGAAATCCGTTTTTACGATGCACGACAATGAGCGGTTCAACGTCTTTCTTTACGCTACGAGCCCTACCGATGGATCCTCGCACCGACTGTATTACGAACGTCAAGTCGATTTACATTTTATCGACGTCTCTTCTTTGTCAGTCAGTGATATAGTAGAGAGAATCACGGAAGACCAGATTCACATTCGTGAGTGACTTCTACGGTATTCCTAAATATATTTACATGACTTGCTTCTAGTCGTAAATCTCGGCGGTTACACCAAAGGCTCAAGAAATGAAATCTTCGCTGCAAGACCATCTCCCGTTCAAGTGTCCTTGATGGGGTTCGCGGGCACACTGGCAGCAGGTTTGTCTGTATTCTCTCGTTCGATTTCAAGGTGTTGATACGTTTACAGGATGGTGCGATTACCTCGTGTGCGACCCGATCGTATGCCCCCCAGATCTATTTGTTCAAGTCTTTTGTGCTCGTGGACGATCCCCAGGCGCTAGGTCATGTGGCGGTGATATCACCCCCGACATCGGTGTCCCAATCAACGAAGGGAGCGATCCGGCTTCCCAAAACAATGACTGGATGTAGTGCGTGATCAAGATAATTGACGTATAGCAGATCTAATTAGCGCAATCTTAGTACCGAATGCCCGATTTACATGCCGGTAAGACAGGACTTGAATATTTGTCCTCAGTGCTGACGCGTAACGTAGCACACCTACTTTGCAACTGACCATAAACAGTCCTATAACTATAACTCTCACAATTCGATCGGGGTGCCGTCGACTTGCTGGGAAGACGAGCTGCAGCGCCGAGATCAACTCAGAGCGACAATATTCCCTGGCTTGCCGGAGTGGGTTATTCCTCGACGCCTGTGCTGCACACAAGTTGCTGATATTGCGCAGGGATGTCGTTATATTTGCCAACTTCAACCAGGTACTGTAACGTGTTGATTGATCTTGGTAATCGTTGAGATTGATGAATCGACGTTTAGCTCTACAAGATCGACCCTGTGAGTTCAGAGTCACTTTCTGAACAAGCCAGCTGACCGATCGCTCTAGATCATATTCTGGACCTGGTTGCGTATCCTCGCTCGAGTTCCACGTAGCATACTTTGGTTGCTTCGTTTTCCCGCGGCTGGAGAATCCAACCTCTTGCAGGCCGCAGTTGCGTGGGCGGGACCCGAAGTTGCTTCTCGGATCAAGTTCACAGACATTGCCCCCAAGGAGGAGCATATCGCTCGATGTTGTGTAGCGGACTTGTTTCTAGACACTGCTGAGGTTGGCTTCGTCTCTCTTTCCAGATTGAACTGTTCTTAAAAGAGGTTCTCCCGTTCTGTGTTCCACAGTGTAGTGCTCACACCATCGCTGCTGAGTATGTATATTTCCGCGATCGAAACCATGTCTAATGTCGTGTACAGCGTGCTTTGGTCAGGCACTCCGATCATAGCGTGTCTATGGCCGAGTCATAGACACAAAATGGCGTCCCGTGTGTCGGCCAGCCTTGCATATGCCACAGGACTGGGCAAGTACATGGTGGTTCACAATCGAGAAGAATATGAAGAACGTGCAGTTGCGCTTGCCACTGCTTGTTGGTCATCCAGCGCCGAATCGCGTCCTTTTGGACAGAACCGAAACGGAGAGGGGGAGCTCATTCCAGAGAAATCGGAGCTCTTGCATCTCCGCCGTTGCCTTTTCCTTGCTCGCGAAACCATACCGCTTTTCGACACGCAAAGATGGGTCAAGAATCTGGAGAAGGGCTACGTAGCTGCGTGGAGACGTTGGGTAGACGGATCGCAATTTCGAGTGGGATACAATAACAAGGGTGCTATCATCGTGAAGGACGACGACGATGCTTCCGATCGACTGTCTTTCTGAATAGGATCTGCTCATTTAGCTTACCTTTCTGGAACTTGAAGCTTGAAGGTTTCTTCTGACGCTCTGAATATATCTGATAATCTTTCGTTCGATTTCTTCCAATTCTTACAGCAAGGAATTACAGACCACAATGATTAGTATCTACTTAAAGAGCTCCGCTACGACATTCCATGCTACTTCGGGTTGTCCCTGGAAAAGCTCTTTGTGCATTGAAGCCTTCCCACCTGGCGTATCCAGTTTTTCTAGCTGGGCATCAAGTGTAGCGATGCGCTCATCGATCTTAGACGAGGAAACAACACTCGAAGTCTTGTCATAACTTCCAACAATCAGAAGTTGTTGCGGCATGTCGCAATTACCAATCCGAAGAATATCAACGAATTCTTTAAGGTGTTTCGAAAGAGGTTCAAGCACCGGGTCGGTCTCTAGTCGGTGTATGTAGACCACGCCAACATGTTCGGGTCGAGGTTCGTATCTGTTAAACTATCAGCTTTGTATGGTAGCATGGAAGTAATACAACGACTCTGACCTTGTTCTTTTCCGCCATTTCTTGAACTCCTCTTGTGCGTCAGGGTGGTCGCATCCAGTGAGGAAAGAAGGGGTGTCAATGAATACAATATTTTTTACTCCTTCATTTTGTAGCAGCTCGCTCTTGGCCTCCTCCGTCAGTTCACAACGAATAGCCTGGACCTCCTTAGTTGCAGGGTGATTGGTCCTGCTAGTTTTGACCAAATCACTTCTCGTTGCTTCCCTTGTGAACTGGAGCCTTGGATCTGAGACGAGACCGGCAGGGTTATTGATTTCACGGCACTTACCCAACTCTTCCCGGATCCCGTAGGCCCTACCACGCTGTTCAGAGACTCATTGTCAGGGTATAGTAGAGAGGAGCCACAATGTTGAACACTTCAAGAACTTACAAAACCACGATATCATCCCCAGATATTTCTAGGGTAAGTTTAGAGGAGCCCCGCCAGACTATGTTTCGAAAATGAGAAACCAGACGGGTCATTGGATTCTTCATCGGGCGATATGTTTCGACTCGGAGATGATCCAGTAACTGAAGGAGGTAATCTGCCGTGAAAGATCCTGAGCTGGACAAGTAGACGGTATCAGACTCGAAGATTTGGAGATCTGATTCAAGACACCTACATAGATTGTTGTGTACAGTGTCGGCGATGATGACGGGTGCGTACTTGGCACCTTCTCATTTGGTAAAAAGAACCAAATGGGTAGCGGTCACCGGACCCTCAACCACCCATCAGAGTTCGACGAGCTTATAATACTTACATCGCTTCCTTGACCAAGGAGACTGGCATGAGTTGCATAAATTCAGTCGCCGCTGGAATGCACACCACCCATACCGATCGCCATGTCTCAATCTGATTCAGAATCACCACTACGTGCGGTCATCGCTAATATAGCCACTCCCGCCCACACTGAGCGTGAGCGTCCGTGCTTGGCCGAACTCGCTGATCATGCCTTCGCCCTCGCCGATCAGCAAGCTGGCGGTGACCCGAACAACGTTCCTTCAGGCATCTGCACCAAGCGCCAGGCAAGGATACTATGCTCTGTGAAATCCAGAGGGGGACTCCCTCTCCCAATCAAAGTGATCTTGTACCAGGATGTGCCTGCGGGTCAAATCCAGCGAGTGGTCGTCAACTTGCAGACAGGGACCGTGCAATGCGAGGACAAACCTAGCCTTCCCATAGAAAAGTCACGGATCAAGCTGGCTCAAGAAGAGATCAAGCCATATCTACAGAAGTCATTGAAGATACTGCAGGAGATATGGGGAGAGATATCAGACGGGGTTCGCTACTCTGCTTGGCAGGTGAGGTGGTGTTTCTTTTTTTTGTGTCTCCCGGCCCATCTGACAGACCTAACGAATCTGAATCAGGACTTTTCGGAACGTCTCACATTGAATGATGTTTCGTCCGCCCAGTCACAAGTCTGCACCGATTCTTCTTTCTTCGCGAAGGCATGTCCATCATGCGATGTGTCAACGACGCTGTGCACCTCATGTCACGCCGCCATTTGCTTGAGTTGGGATTGTCCCGCGTCCCGGCTCATTCCATTCCAGTCATGCTGCCACCATACCTATATTGCCACGTGTTTGCCTTGCTTGCAGACCGCAAAGACCATCCCGCCTCTTGGTCAATGTCCCAAATGCAATTTCTGGTTCTGTGATCGCGAAATGGCGTGGTGCCTGGGCCGACCCAAAGAGACTCCGAACCAGACTCCAAGCGACACCATATCAACCAGTGTTCGAGAGCACCCAGCCAAGCCTATCGGATGTTTTCACTGCGACAGGGATCAAGAGGTGTTAGAATGCTCCAATAAAAAATGCTGGTCGAGAGAAGGAGATGTCAAAGATTCAAGAATCTGCCAATCATGCTCCCCTGCGGGTGGGATCTCGTGCGCGTGCGAAGATAACTGGATCTGTGACAACTGCAAAGAACCACCGATGGCAGACTGTCTCAAACAGTGCCCGCGATGCAAGCGAGCGTATTGCGTCCGACGCGAGTGCGAGTACATCCAATTCTGCGCCGAGTGCGGTCGGACAACGCTATGCGACGACTGTGCGGAAGAAGACCAGAGTTCGTTTGCGGGGCTGGACCGTGGGCCAGATGTTCAGGAGGTGGAGCTTGTGGGCGTATGTCAGACCGATTCCTGCTCGAACGGGTTTTGTGAAGAGTGCCTGGAGGAGCGGAAATGCGCAGGTTGCAACGAAACGTATTGCAGTCCGTGCCTGCAGTACGACCGGTGCAGTTCTTGCCACCTCTCGAGCAATTTTTGTAGGAATTGCCTGCACCAGCGGCAATGCTCGGGTTGCGGCAAGACGTATTGTAGTTCATGCAAGCCGTCCGAGCTGTGCAGCCCCTGCCCCGGGTATCCGCGTCGCATGCGTTTCCGGGTGCCAGTGATGCACGGGGGGAACATTGTGTGGATAACACGGTATATGACTAGTAGTACTGATAATTCATGTGGTACGTGGTCATTGCATACTATCCGTGGGCTGATATGACGCGAGCGCTGAAGCGTATTTCTTCTAGTGACCTAACCTGGAAATCCGAGCCCTTACTTCATGAGGGTTACAAGGCTGGCGGGTACTGTATACTTTTTTGTTTATTAGTGCTGCGAATGCTAGCACAAAATGTGCTTAAATACTTCTCTAAAACGAGAGTGTGCTCTGTGGTGGGTCGATAGCCGCCCAGAGCGAAGATCTGTTCACAGGTTGAGGTATCTGATTCAGAAAAAAAAAACTCAAATGATTGCGATAAATCCTTACAGTGTCATTGTGGTGTAACAAGACGTTTTGTAGTTCCCAATATGCTTGTCTCTTCCTTTCCTTCCCACGATCTCGACCGTTCTCGTCGTTTCATTTTATCGTCATCAAATACGGTATGTATCTCTCAACTCACGCTGTCATCTGAATCTCTCTGTCTCGACCAGCCGCTTCCCTTGTTGCCGTCCGATCTCGTCTCTGTCTTTCCGTCCTGCCCTGTCCTTCCTTTTCTCCGTCTTTCTTTTATTTCTCTTTCTTTCGCGTCCTTCGATTCCCGGGGGCATGGTCTCGTGATCTCGACTCGTCGGGTCGAGCGTCCGCCCCTTTCGTCCGCGGAGGGGGTGGGAATTCTCAGCGCGTGTCGAAGTCGAAGACGTCGGCGGAAACGTCAACTGTTGACGCGTCACGCATCACGACCCGTCCTGCGCCCGTCATGCATTCATGTCCGTCAGGTCGGGCGCCACGGCTGAGTCAACCGCGACTGATCCCGTCTTGTTCTCGCGTTGCAGCCGTACAGTACTTGACGACATGTTGAAAGTCACTCCTTCCTCGAGTCTTCATTCCGACACTCGCAGATCTACCACTGCGCTTGCTATGAAGCCCTGCTCTCCGCGATGGCTGGCGTCGTATGTCCTCTCAACTCTCTCACTAACTCGACATTCTAACTGACTTACCGCTAGATTGTTCCTTGTTCCCATCTTGCTGGGTCTGTTTGACATTGGTGCGCTGGCACAAGACACAGATTTGGGACCACCTTCGACCAATCCAGAATGTACAAACCCACCCATGGACCAGTGTGCTTTCTATGCAGACTGCCTCGAGTCCAGATACAACTGTGGTCCGGACGGCTACCCCATCGGATACGGCCAACATTACTGCCAGAAATTCTCGAATAATAGCGACCTGTTTGACTCGCGAGGGCAGAAATGGATAATCGATACCTTGCACTGTCTGCAGCTGGCACTCGTCAGAGACGCCGTCGATGCTGATCCCCCCGCTGGAACGTGCGAGGTGCTGAGTGACCAAGCGTTTGCGACGCACCCCGGGTGTTACGTGAGTACAGGGTTCTGTACGTTGGGCGTGCAGGACTGGGCAGCGGTGTTGGAGATTGTGGGCGTCACGACGTTGATTTCCACTTGGGGCATCTTCAATGCAACAGCAGAGACGGCGGCGGAATGTGGCGAGTTTTATCTGTTCTTGGTAGCGGAGGGATTGCTAGCCTATTGAAGTCGAATCTTAGAGCTCACCGAAGATTTCCGAGTCACTGGGTTTTAACAACCCTGGTTTTTGACATGTAAATTATGTATTGATTTCCAACATGCATGTCTATAACTCGAGACCGTCTGCGTCAACGGCCATCGGAAAGTGTTGAGGGATATGGAGTCGGGAACCAGAAACCAGCGGAGGACGTAGTATGGAAAGGGTTGTAGCGACCAGTCGGATGCTGCACTTGCAAGCAAATGCAATGGATGATAATTTAATAATCGACTGACCATCGTTCGAGGATGAAATTGAAACGCTGAACTATCTGTCCACCACTGATTCGAAGACATTCCATTGAGTGTTATTCATCGCGTGATGATCGATGATCCCGTCTTATCATTATATTATTTGCGTGCTGTGTACCAGTACAAGGTCCCTTTAGATTTCGTTTCCATCAAGACCAATAATTGGTCATCAAACAGTATGAAGATTGTACTGACATAAGAGAGAATGTCAGAGGGAAAGCCAGCTGAAGCGCTGACGGATCGTTCTCGAATTCCACGTTGCATACTTTGGTTTTTTCGTTTTCCTGCAGCAGGAGGATACAACCACTTGCAGGCCGCGGTTGCGTGGGCGTGACCCGAATCGGATCAAGTCCACAAACATTGCCCCAAGCTGAGGCGCATATGTTGTGTATAGCGGACTTGTTTCTAGACACTGCCACCTCGCGACGTAGAAGGAAAACCATTACATAAATTCAGTTGCCGCTGGATTGACATGCCGCGTCCCTCCCATACCGATCGCCATGTCTCAATCTGATTCAGAATCACCACTACATGCAGTCATCGCTAATATAGTCACTCCCGCCCACACTGAGCGTGAGCGGCCGTGCTTGGCCGAACTCGCTGATCATGCCTTCGCCCTCGCCGAACAGCAAGCTGGCGGTGACCCGAAAAACGTTCCGTCAGGCATCTTCACCAAAAATCGCCAGGCAAGGATACTATATTCTGTGAAATCCAGAGGGGAACTCCTTCCCCCAATCAAAGTGATCTTGTACCAGGATGTGCCTGTGGGTCAAATCCAGCGAGTGGTCGTCAACTTGCAGACAGAGATCTTGCAATGCGAGGGCAAACCAAGTCTTCCAATAGAAGCGTGGCGGATCAAGGTGGCTCAAAAAGAGATCAAGCCATATCTATGGGAGTCATTGGAGACACTGCAGAAGATACGGGGACGGAGTTCGCTCCGCGATACAGGTGAGGTGGTGTTTCTTTTTTTTTGTGTGTCACCCGGCCCATCTGACAGACCTAACGGAAGTGATTCATCAAGACTTTTCGAGTTTGGAACGTCTCATATCCGAATCTTCTTTCTTCGCGAAGGCATGTCCATCATGCGATGTGTCAACGACGTTGTGCACCTCATGTCACGCCGCCATTTGCTTGAGTTGGGATTGTCCCGCGTCCCGGCTCATTCCATTCCAGTCATGCTGCCGCCATACCTATATTGCCACGTGTCTGCCTTGCTTGCAGACCGCAAAGACCATCCCGCCTCTTGGTCAATGTCCCATATGCAATCTCTGGTTCTGTGACCGCGAACTGGCGTGGTGCCTGGGCCGACCCAAAGAGACTCCGAACCAGACTTCAAGCAACACCGTATCAATCAGTGTTCGAGAACACCCAGCCAAGCCTATCGCATGTTTTCACTGCGACAGGGATCAAGAGATTCAAGACGTGTCAGAATGCTCCAATAGACAATGTTGGTCGAGAGAAGGATACGTCAAAGATCCAAGAATCTGCCAATCATGTTCCCCTGCGGGTGGGGTCTCGTGCGCGTGCGAAAACGAATGGATCTGCGACAATTGCAAGGAACCACCGATGGCAGACTGTCTCAAACAGTGCCCGCGATGCAAGCGAGCGTATTGCGTCCGCGAGTGCGAGTACTTCCAATTCTGCGCCGAGTGCGGTCGGACAACGCTATGCGACGACTGTGTGGAAGAAGACCAGAGCTCGTTTGCGGGGCTGGACCGTGGGCCAGATGTTCAGGAGGTGGAGCTTGTGGGCGTCTGTCGGACCGATTCTTGCTTGAAGAAATTTTGTGAAGAGTGCCTGGAGGAGCGAGAATGCCCAGAATGCAACCAGACGTATTGCAGTTCGTGCCTCGAGCTGCAGGACTACAAGTGCAGGTCCTGCCGCAGCTTGTTGGACAGTTATTGTGAAGATATCATTAGACCGAACAAGCGGCAATGCAAGAATTGTTGCAGGGTCTATTGCGATTTATGCTGAGTCCTCCCAGCACACGGAGCGACGCCAGAAGACCAGGGACACACGAAGAATTCAGATGGGCCACGAAAAGAATAAGAATGGAAGCAAGTGAAGAATTCAAGATGTCAACTTTTCTGTTGCGTTCAAGAGAAAGGGGCTACATTCCACATTAGAATATGCCGTGTTCCAATGTTAGGGCCCCCACGGGAATACTAGTGACTGGAAACTTGAAGCTTTCACACATCATGCCAATCACGACCCGTCCTGCGCATTCATGCACATGTCCGTCACACGGTGGGGCGCCACGGCTGAGTCAGCCGTGACCGATCCCGTCTTCAACTTGGGTACTTGACGACATGTTGAAAGCTCCTCCTTCCTCGAGCTTTCATTCCGACACTCGCAGATCTACCACTGCGCTTGCTAAGAAGCCCTACTTTCTGCGATGGTTGGCGTCGTATGTCCTCTTAACTCTCACTAACTCGACATTCTAACTGACCTACCGCTAGATTGTTCCTTGTTCCCATCTTGCTGGGTCTGTTTGACATTGGTGTGCTGGCACAAGACACAGAGCTCGGACCACCTTCGACCAACCCAGAATGTACAAACCCACCCATGGACCAGTGTGCTTTCTATGCAGACTGCCTCGAGTCCAGATACAACTGTGGTCCGGACGGCTACCCCATCGGATACGGCCAATACTACTGCCAGAAATTCTCGAACAATAGCGACCTGTTTGACGCCCGAGGGCAGCAATGGATAATCGACACCATGCACTGCCTACAGTCGGCACTCGTCGGGAACGCCGTCGATGTTGATCCACCCGCTGGAACGTGCCAGGTGCTGAGTAACCAAGCGTTTGCGTCGCACCCCGAGTGTTACGTGAGCACAGGGTTCTGTACGTTGGACGTGCAGGACTGGGCAGCGGTGTTGGAGATTGTGGGCGTCAGGACGTTGACTTCCACTTGGAACTCCTTCAGTGCAACAGCGGAGACGGCGGCGGAATGTGGCGAGTTTTCTCTGTTCTTTAGAGGAGGGATTGCTAGCCTATTGAAGTTACTGGTCGAATCCTAGAGCTCGCCGAAGATCTCACTAGCCTGAGGTTTTAACAACCCCGGTTTTTGGTATGTAAAATATGTATTAGTTTCCAACATGTCTATAACTCGAGACCCGTCCGCGTCAATGGCCATCGGAAAGTGCTGAGGGACATGGAGTCCGAAGCCAGAAACCAGCGGAGGACGTGATATGTAAAGGGTTGTAGCGACCAGTCGGGTGCTGCACTTGCAATGGATGATTACCACCGTTCGAGGTTGGAACGCTGTCCACCGCTAATTCGAAGACATTCCATTGAGTGTTATTCATCACATGATGATCCCGTCATATCATTATTATTTGCGCGCTGTGGACATTGGCACAAGGTCCCTTTCGATTCGTTTCCATCAAGACCAATAATTGGTCCTCAAAAAGTATGAAGATTGTACTAAAATAAGAGAGGATGTCAGGGGGATGGATTCCGGTAGACAACCGTGAAGGCCTTTCCGATTCTAAACAGCCCCCGGTAGATAACCCCGGTAAAACTCACCTCCATCGAAGATGAGCTTAACCGGTATCTTGGCTGGCGTTCAAACGCTCAGCTCCCAACTAACACCACAGCCGCAGCCACCCTTGGCTTGCGGATTCCCGGTCACTCGGAACGAGCTCCCTATGAGCTCAGTAGCATAATCGACCGTCGACCCATTTAACATGGGTAGCGAGACGGCATCGATGTACAAGTTCGAGGGACGAATATCTGGATGAGTAAGATGACTGGTGATGGAATGAGCTCGACCGAAGCAAGAGCGCAACGAAATGAACTCACTAGTCTTCAGAAGCGCGTGCATCAGCAAGCTCCATCTTGTACTGGTATCCATGACATCCTCCAGACTCGACGGATATGCGCAGGGCGATGCCGGGGTTTCCCTCCCGCGCCGATATTCGCTGAAGTTGCTGCAATCTAGTCAGAGACATATTCCCGGGGGTAAAGCAAAATAGAAAGCAGTTACCTCGGCAGCACGATTGGTGAGGACCAGGTTAACGTGGTCCTCGGGTAACAGGTCAACATCTAGTTCTTGTTCTTCTAGATCCCGGACGGTCGGCAAACTGAGTAGCGCACTGCGTGCCTTCGGAATTTCAGAAGGGTGTGTCGACTGAGACGAAGCAAGGGATATGCTACGTGCTCGTGCGAGCATCGTAGGTATTCTAGTCCGCGTCGAATCACGGTTTGTGGAAGTAGAGAGAGCAAGTCTGCGAGTGCATTTGGAAGCGGTGAAGATGGTGCGACGTGGGGAGCATTTAGAGCAATGTGCATTCAACTGCCGTTGCAGTGCAATTAGACCATTTCTGCTGCTGGACATCCTCGACATGAAGAGCGTTGCTGAAGTAGCGGAGAGTTGCCGGTCTTGGGCCGAATCGCTGACTCATCCACAGCTTCTTATAAGACTCGAAAAGTAAACGACAAACGACAAGACTCTTTCGATGACCTCCTCGGTCTCATTCACAGTTCGTCCGCCCGTGTCTGCATCTCGACCCTCTTCTTCTGGTCCAGAATCAGATGGAAAATTCAAGATCCCAGCACTTCCCCGCCATGTAATCAGCTCTGCGACGAGCAGCCCACTCGCTGGCTCTCCCCGGACATTCAGCTCACGAGATGACTCAGACGACGATGGGACGACTGGGATCGTCTTCGCGAACGGCCCTGGCGCCGACGACAATAGCGTCCATACAGACTCGAGCGACGAGGACAACTTTGTCCCGAATTCCAAATCATTGGGCAGCCAGCGGTGCGTCGTGCGCATTCCGTCCTCGTGTTCCATTGTGTTCGACTCACAAAAGCGTATGTCCTCGAATTCTAGTTTGTATCAGAAGAAGAAAAAGGCACCTGGCCCAGAGGTGCTAGTCATCCCCACGAGACCAAATCCTGACTGGCGTGAAGCAGCACGCAGACGTCGTGCAGCCTGCTCTCGCGTCCAATCTCATATTTCTCGCCCTGCCCCTTCCTTTGTTCCAGATTCTGCCCTCGCCCCAGTTGGCGCCGACGGGAGTGTCGGGGGCCTCGGGACAAGAGATACCATCAACTCTGGTGCTCAGTTATCAGGCCTACAGATCAACAAAAAGGCCAAAATAGAAGTGGAAGCTGAGGAAGATACTGCTGCTATAGTGGAGATGATCTCCGTGGAGGAAACTATGACCGAGGTCATCGAGGAAACAGAAGACCAAAAGGCACTCCGTGCCATTCTCGCTGGCGAAAGGGAATCTGCTTCCATTGCCGATATCATTCCCGTTCCTCCCATTTCAGAAACAGATGCCCTGAAGCAGGACGTTGAACAGTTACCCGATGTCGCTTCAGCAGACGACTATGAACGTGTTCCGGTGTCGGCTTTCGGGGCTGCTATGCTGCGTGGTATGGGATGGACCGAAGGAGCTGTTGCCCCCAAGTCGGATAAAAGAAAGAAGAATGGCCTTACGGAATTGTACTTACCGCAAGCGCGCCCGGCCCTGTTGGGCATTGGTGCGAAGGAGAAAGAACCGGAAGATGACGGAAGCGGAAAGAAGAAGGCCAAGGGTAAGGACATGCGTTACATCCCTATCGCAAGAAGGGAGAGCGGGAGAGACGAGCATGGATCGAGCAGATCTGGTACGGCTTCCAGGCGAGGCTCTCGCTCTCCATCGCACAAAGAGAGAGAGGATCGTGGGTCAGACCGGGAGAGGCGCGTTTACGAAGATCGCGACCGGGGAAAAGGAGGGGATCGCGACCGTGACCGTGACCGTCATGACGATGGCAAGCGCAGGACCAAGGAGTATGACGAGCGGGCCCGTGAGAAGGATTATAGGCGCAGAGATCAGGACCGGGATATGGACAGAGATCGAACCCGGGATCGTGGTGGTGACTCCTACCGAAGTCGAGAGAGGAACTACGATGGACCAGAACGCACGCGAGAGCGCGACAGACGGGACCGCCGGGGCGACCGATGACATTGGTGAAAGGTTTAATGAACTTTGAATTAGACCGTCTTACTGATTTGTTGTCGTTAAGAATTCATCGAGTCATTAGTAGCATGTGGAGTGCTTAATCATTCTACGATATACCTCACGCAAAGTCTGTAGGTCTGTTGTATGCTCCGAACATGTAATTTGATTGACTAGCTGTAGAAAAGAATCCAACACTAAGAACCGCTGGAAACGGCTATGGATGAAAGTGTCAGTGTGTGACACCAACGGCCAGCCAATGTCTCCTCTCTGCTGACGAACACCACACCACCATGACTGCATGCCTGACAGACGGGCATCTTGTCCATCTTGTTGATTGTTAGGATCAATTTCAAAGAATCTCACAACGGACGACCCCTTGTGTTCTTGTTTCCAACTGTGGTACAAAGGCGACTCTTCGCTGAAACCGACTACATTGCACAGTAGTTGTGTGCAGCGTTCCTACCTCAACCGGTTCAAGAAATGTGGGGTATTGTTCCCATCGGACACCGCAAGGCGCACAAGCACGTGAACGTCTCAGAGACCGTGATGGGCTCGAGTCCCGTGGAATGTGCGTTTCCAAACGCGTGCAGAACTAACTCGCAGCTTGTGTTTCGCTTCCCATCCCTTGTACATTTCCCCTACCGCAGGCCATGGAAGGACAATGGAATTTTTTAATCAGTGAGATTTTGCAATTATTTCTCGTGTGACCATTCGCTTCAACCTTCTGACTGCAGGAGTTATCGTTATCAACTTGAGTGACCCCACAACGCGCGCCTGGATACAGCTGGCGGCGCCAGCTTGTCACTAATGACATGGGCGTTCTTCGACACGCGGTAAAATCAAATTGTGCAGCATCATACGTCACGCAAAGTCTGTAGGTCCATTCATGACGTGGAATCTGATTGACTAGCTGTAGAAAAGAAATCCGACCGAGGCTACGGATGGAGGTGTCTGTGTGTGACACTAACGGCCCTGCAGTCTGATCTCTCCTCTCTGCTGACGAACCCCGCACCACCCTGACTGCATGCCTGACAGGCGGGGATCTTGTTGATTGCAAGGATCAATTTCAAAGAATTTCACTCACAACGGACGACCCCTCCCCTTGTGTTCTTGTTTCCAACTGTGGTACAAAGGCTACTCAGCGCTGAAACAGACCATTGTAGTTGTGTGCAGCGTTCTTACTTCTATTACCTCAACCGGTTCAAGAAATAGGGGATCGGACACCGCAAGGCGCACAAGCACGTGGACGTCCCAGAGACCGTGATGGGCTCGAGTCCCGTGGAATGTGCGCTTCCAAACGCGTGCAGGATTGACTGCTACGCCGATCAGTGTTTCGCTCTCCATCCCTTGTTTTTTCCAATCAGTGAGATTTATTTTTCATTTGACCATTTGCTTCCTTCTGACCGCCTGCGGGGAGTTATCAACTTGAATGACTCCATAACGCGCCTGGATACAGCCGGCGCCAATCTGTCACTGGAACGGAGGAAAAGCACGTGGGGTGGACGGGCAGTGCAGCTCCGGAGCATAATAGATGTGTTCAGTTGTATCGCAGACAAGGTATCCACGAAAAATCGAAATGAATTAATGAATGCCATCGTGGTTACAGGTACTAAGCTACGATTTAGGGTATGACGAAATGTCTCAAAATGCAGTTCGATGCTGGTCGCGTGCCATGAAAGCACGCGGATGAGAATTCGGAACAAGTATACAGTGGTTGCGACAAGGAATTTGGTGCGTACACGTGTTCTTCGTAAAGAGGGCGTGACTAACTGCTCGGTTGACTCAGAAAAACTGAAGACAATGCTGCCGGGCATATTCAGAGATTCCCCGTGAAGGTGGCTACAAGAGGCACGACGTTATCTGGCCGACTGCCGGGAATGGGCGATCCAGCAAGTGAGCGTTCAGCTAACGTGCGTTCGGCAATCGTAGCAGTAGGATGGAAAGTATTCGTCTGTGAATTCGTGGTGGCTAAATGATCCTGTTCTGGGGACTCGGACCTCCTGGCCACTGTCGTAACTGGCTGGTTGTGAGGATAATATGATTGGCGTTTCGAGGACATGAAGTCATAAACAGTAAACCTTCAAGGCGTTGAAGACGAGGGCGTTCTGCAAGAAAAAGATACTCACTCTTCCTCCAATTGTCGGTACTCGGGCTTCATCTTGTCCATGTTGGGGTTTGCCTTGCGTTTGGAGTGGGTGAGTGGCTTCTCAACCATCAAGAACTCGTCAAGTTCGTGAGTAACATCAAAGTTGGCCCTTTTTGCCTGTATACGCGAAGTTGGCAAACATACAAATAGCATTCGCCGATGTTGCACTTACATCCGGCACGAAGGGGGACTGGGCTGACTTGGAACTCAAATGGTCCCAATCTATTCCCGAGAGCCACGGGTGGTCTTTGATGTCCTGGTAGCCCGCGCCCCCAGGTTTACAACCAAGGCGTTGACTGACATTGCGTTCGAGGAGCTACAATTTACGTCTTGTGATCATTCAATCCAAAGAATGTGGATAGTACTTACGTCCTGGATAAAGTTGACCCCTTGGGGACTACATTTACGACCAACATCATCGGGGAACTTCAAGGGGTCATTGATTATGGATTTTCTCATCTTCTCGGTGGTGCGGCCGTCGAACGGTCGGTAGTTGAATAGAAGCTCGTATGCTGTGATCCCGAGACTCCACCAATCGACACACCAAGTATAGCCTCTCCTTCCGATCACCTCTGGGGCCATGTAAGCCATGCTCCCAGCGACACTGGTGTGTAGTCGCCGTTCTGAGTAATGAATTGCAACGTTGAAGTCAGTGATGTGCGCATGCCCCCGAGCATCAAGAAGAATGTTATCGGGCTTTACATCCCTGAAGAGGGTCTGTCAGAAAGGGAAAAAGAGAGGAAAGCAAAACGAAGCGTACCGGTGGATAATCCTCCGTTTATGGAGGTAGACCAAGGCAGATATGATCTCTACCATCCAGAAACGTACAACGTCTTCGGAGAGGTTTCCATTGCGTTCGAGGTGGACTTGGAGAAGACGCTCTGAGTCATGTGGGGCAAATAAAAGACACAGCAAAATGACTCACATCGAAGGTCGCCTCCGAGCATAAGGTCGAGGACAAAGAAACAACTTTCATCGTCTTGAAAGGCGTAGCGCATGTTCACAACGAAAGGGTTTTCAATCTGCGATCAAATCATGGGCGGGGAGTGACAGCAGGAGAGCATGCGAGACTAACCTCTTCTAGAAGCCGACGCTCTTGGATTATGTTTGCCACTGCTTTTTGTTTGATGCATTTTGATTTGTCGATGTACTTGAGCGCATATACTTGTTTCGATTTTTTGTGCTCGACCACCCTGACCTGTTGACGAGGGTTGGCGAATGACAGGTCGTCGTCCAGAAAGGGATCGCTTACCTTTCCGAATGCTCCCTTGCCGACTGCACGGTGTAGTTCAAAATGAAAGAGATTGACTTCAGAATCGAAATCGACTGGTTCAGAAAAACAGCATCCCATGTTCGTGCGAGAGAAAAGGAAAGATGAAAGAAGGGACGAGCACGAACCGAAGGTTTAAGTAGGATTGACTTCCCGAGAACAACGTCGGATCGTTGCCGAATTAACGCCCCTGTGTGTCCTTGTAGCTAAAGTGGCCATGGCATGCTGACAAATAGCCGCATGCCTTCACACGTCCCAACCTTGGCCGATTTCTATCGGTCCGTGTCTCTCCGTCAGAAATCCCCCTCTTATTTTCCACCTCGCGCTAGCGTTCTGAACCAAGTATCTCTGTTGTAAGTAGGCGATCTCCCATCTGATCCGAACTAATGTCGATCCATGCACAGCCAAGGAGATATCACCAAGCTCGAGGTCGATGCGGTCGTAAACGCAGCAAACTCAAGTCTACTAGGTAACCATCGAGTGCTTGCACGAAATATTTCTGATTCGATGTCTTGAAGGCGGAGGTGGAGGTGCGAAACTGCCATGCTTTTATGCAGTCTTCTGATGCTCGTACTCTAGTTGATGGTGCCATGCATCGCGTTGCCGGTCCAGGCCTCTTGGAAGAAAGTATGTCGGATCACGAGTTTCGCATCCTCTGCAGTGCTTTCTCATACTCGACATCCAGCTAGGACGCTGAATGGTTGCGAGCCTGGAGATGCAAAGGTGACTGGCGGGTATAATCTTCCTGCGTGCGTCTACCTCCTCATCACGCGCGTCTCTTATGTGATTCATCTCTGGATAGAAAATACGTCATCCACACTGTCGGGCCGACCTATTCCGCCGAACGGGCTGCAAACTGCAAAAGGTTACTCGAGTCTTGCTATAGAACAAGTTTGCGGTTGGCGCTCGCCAACAATTGTAAGACCGTTGTGAGTATGCTTAAAGCCCGATGATGAGTAAGTTGTGAGCATACGCATCACAGGCTTTCCCTTGCATCTCCACGGGGGTGTACGGCTATCCGATCAAGGATGCTACAGAAGTTGCGCTGAAATCGGTCCGGGAATTACTGGACATGCAGGAAGTTGGCAGTAAGGTAGCCAGTTGTCAATGACACGTTACATGGCGAACTCACCTCGACGCACACAGCTCAAGTGTGTAATATTCGTGGTGTTCAGTGACAGGGACAGGGCTACTTACGAGTACGTGGCTTTTGTCTTGACGACTTGCGTTGTCTAACGGTGTGCGTAGGCAACTCATTCCTCTCTACTTCCCACCCGCATTGGAGGGTGACAGTATCTAGTAAACACCTTATGTATCATCACATTCTCACCATCTCTATTTCTTTTGTATACAATCGATCTTCCGTTCAAGGACGTTGTGCCCATCATGATTCCGAACCCATCCCATTTCGTTACCTCCTCCAACAAACATGACTGATGATTCTTTATCTTTATCCTGGACTGAGCAGGATGTCTCATATTGTTGGGTGCCACGTTCTTTGTCCTGTCTTGTGTTCATTCTCTCCCGGTGAAAACCAGAATCAGGCAGTTCAAAATGATACCGTCGCAATTATTTCTTGGTGAGAATCATGTTTTCATTGAGCTCAGGAGGCATCAATTGGCAGTTGAATTGGTCCCCATCCAAGTACGTCCTATTCGTCATAATACATCCGAGGCTGGACCATTCTTACATATGGCGGCCGACGTTCGAACAAAATTAAATGCCACGGATGTGTCAGGAGAGAGCTTAAAATCTAATGAATCTGACGGTGCGGTGGTGTCGCTTGAATTCTGGACAGGGGTAGAGACAGATTTAGTAGTTATTTCTGACATCGATCCTCATCCCATCATCGCGGTATCCATGGCTCATGTCATTGTAAAATCGGAATGCACACACTCATAACTTTACCTGTCGAGGTACGAAGATCGGATATCGATCGATCGATTGACTCTAAAAATTTGCCGAAATAGCTGTTATACGAAATACAACTCTGCGCGACATCCTCCACACTCCCACAGACATGCAAGACTCTCCATAACATCTTCTCCGCTTCCCCCACGTTCTACCGCGCACAATATCTTGTCGCGTGCACCAACTCGACGCGTCTCCCAGAGGACGTCGTCTTCACCAAAATGCTGCGCTACCATGTATGCACCCAAGACGTCCTCGAGGCTTATTTCCGAACGCAGGTTCAACGCAGCGGAGAAGCCCGATCGACGACGCCGCCAGAGCTACCGAGGCGGTTATTCCGCGTACTCGGCAACAGCTCCACCG
This sequence comes from Leccinum variicolor, assembly GCA_038091415.1. Taxonomy (NCBI): domain Eukaryota; kingdom Fungi; phylum Basidiomycota; class Agaricomycetes; order Boletales; family Boletaceae; genus Leccinum; species Leccinum variicolor. The sequence goes on along the minus strand of JBBPOK010000086.1, from coordinate 39,969 downwards.
AACGCGGGAAGGCGAGGGCGGGAACATCAAAAGGCTGGACCGACAGGGACCCGCCGCTCCCTTTCCTCCAATATCTGTACGACGCCTGTGCTCGCCATCTGTCCGTTCGCCCCAACGCCAATTCGCACGACGGCTATGCGTTGACCAAGGCTGTCCAGGTGGGGTTCGTTCCCCTCGTGCGCTTCCTGTTGGACAGCGGGGCCTCACCGGCCCTGAAGGGCTGTCTTCCTGTCATCATCGCCATTCACCACAGGGACCTGAGTATGGTCCGAATGCTCGTGGAAAGGACGGATGCGGGAGAATCGTCCTCCAACAGCACAGCCAAGGGGAAGCGGCGAAAGTTGGAGGATAGGGTCGAAGTGACGGCAGAGATGCTGAAAGCTGCTGTGAAGTGCAAAGCACAGGACATCGTCGAGTACCTTATGAGAGAAAAGGGATGTATACCTGACATGCAGACGTTGTTGCTAATGAGATGACATTGATTCTAATGAGACAAGAAAGAAGATCGACAGCTTGTAGATTTGAATACATGACAATCCTCCAATGTATACTGCAGTAATGTGCTGATGTCACATCTATGGACGCCTGTTCATACAAGAGTAGAAATTCAGGAAACGATACCCATGAGATGATAAGATCCGGAAGGCATCCAGTGAAAATGTTCGTACGAAAGCAGTGAAAGTTTGATACATCGAGAGGATTAAATGTCATCGATGTCGACCTCTCCTTCGTCGCCGAACTCGAAGGTACACTCGCCGTCCTCTTCGGGAAATGTATCTGTCTCGTTGATTTTGGCGCTTTCGGGCAGCTCGCCATAGGCTTTCACTGGAGAGATCAAGTCAGCCACAGATCTCGGCGATGATGAACAAAGTGACTCGCGATTTCTGGCCTCGTCAGCGGTGTACTTTACGATGACGTCCGCTTTATCATCTTGGAATTCGCGAAGCGAAAGCAACACGATGTCACCCTGATTGATCCAGACCTGGAGAGCTTATCGGTGAAATAACCATCAGAGATCGGTACAGTGCACGTGCTTGCCTTCTTTCGCATTTTGCCTCTGATGTGGGCTAATCGCTTCTGACCGTCGAAGCACTGTGCTTCCAGTCGACCGTTACCGAGCATTTTGATAACCTGTGCATATTCTTGACCGTCCTCGCGGAATACTAGTTCACGCTTGTCGTCCTCGTTCTCGTTTTTTCCACGTCTGCGATTCTTTCCACCCTGAGAAACGATGTAAGCGAGAGTGCGAGCGAGGATGGACTGCAGGATAACGAACCTTGCCCTTGTTCTGTGTACACGAGAAGCGATCAGCTCCAAGTGATCAGAAATGTTAGATAGAACGACAGACCTTTGGCATTCTGTGTTAGCGATTTATCTGGGGGGGATCTGGCAGTACTTGATGGAATCGCCGACTGCACCGAGCGTTGACTCGGACTGTGTCGGTGTGACTGTCACAGCTCGGATCTGGAGTGTGGCAGTGCACCTGAGCAAGCCAAATGGGGGTACTTGTATTACATAAGTGTTATTGCCCGCACTGTTCCGCCCCAGGCACTTGTTTTTGAATCATGGTCACGAGAACTGGTGTTAAACTATTTACAATGACAGGACTGTATCTTGGCAAGGTATATATTGTTAGTACTGTTCTCCCAGGTCAAATTGTCAGGATGAACGTGCTAAAAACTCTGCCATCCTACTGGCCCGAAGTTCAAAACGTTTGTTCTGCTCCATGCATCACGAACATCGTTTGCCGCGTACGGCGCGTTGGGTACCTTGTAACCACGTCAGGTGTGCCCGTGGCGCTTCAGGCTCAGGTCGGAGAGACGAGACTAAGTAAAACCATCATGTTCGGCCGCTGTCACAAACGTCGAGAATAGGAAACATGGTAAATGTGGCCTGCTGCCAATACTAAGACTGATGCGGGATGTGAACCTGTTGAGAGAGATGAACGTGCCAATAGAAGGTATTCACAGGTACTTTGATGGTCCTGTGCTTGGATCACCATCTATGATTCATGGGACTTGGCGAAAGATTCATCAGATCGGAGACCTCGGACGCCATACGTCCAAAAAAAAGAGAGCAACAAAGAGGATCCGCCAAATTTTACATATCGGTGGGAGGGTACATCCGCTTCAGATGCCTGTATTTGCGTAGCGAGTACAAAGCCAAGGTCTCTGATTGGCAAGTCAGACTGGTCGCTGTAGGGTTGGGAATCGTTGACATACCGTTCTTGATGTATTCGCCGAGCTCGAGTGCTTTCTCAATCTCCGCCTCATCTTTCAAATAGCGGTTCTCTGATGGGCCATAGGAAGGCCGGTCAACGGCACGATCAGAAAGAGAAGGGAGGACTGACTTTCGTATAGCCTTCTCAGCTTTCCGTGATAGTCGTAGCTAACGATGATGTATATTTTCTGTCAGCATGCCAGGGGGCTGCAATACGTCTGACTGACGAAGGCTCATAGTCTCGTCCGAGACGGTGGAGCTCTTTGTACAAGGCGAGAGCTCTGAAGCGGAGAGATTTGGCGCTGGTCGCCATGGCACTCGAAGGTCGACCCAAAAAGTCCGTGATGGGTTTTGAAATTGACGTCGACGCCCAACACGATCGATCGCGGCCTAGCGTTTCTACTTGAACGAACGTGCTAGAAGACGCAATATTTATGCTAGACTGTGAGACGTGTTCCTGTGAGCACTGTGGCGGCCGTAACGAAGTGGACCTATTGCTCAGACAGAGTCGCACAGAAAGGATGTACAATAACTGTATGGGAACGTCGGATGAGATGCTGTGGGGAATCACCACGCGGAAGTCAAGCTCGCACCGGAGTCACGGACAGGTACCTCGACTGATTGGACGACCTTGAACGAACGTGCGAGGTACGTTGTGAACTGCCTCGACCCGGATCAGGACCACCTCAGGTATAAATCCTGATGTAACGCTCACTGGTTTCTCGTTTCCTCAAGTGTCCTAGCCATGGCCAACGAGCAGCTCTCCGACCACGACTCGTATCGAGAGAAACCACAGGGACAGAACAACAACGTCGCCCTTCTCAACGAGCGCCGTCGCGCCGCACTTGCACAGATTGACAATGCCCCATTCTCGTCCGTGTTTTTTTCTTCTTTCTCTTCTCCGTCCCAATTCATTATCCCTACAGCTGGTTCCACGTCAAAATCTGTTTGGTTGCAGGTGTTGGCTTTTTTACCGATGCGTCAGTCGCGCGTTTTCCTCCTCGAGTCACATCTAACAACCTCTTAGCTATGACATCTTCGCTATCAGCATTGCTGCCACCATGCTAAACTATACCTACGGTCAAAACGGTATGTCCCCCCATCCTGCCTTTCTCCTTGCCTCATTCCACTTCCACAGCTACTCTTTCAACCTGGCAATCCACCGGTATCAAGGCTGCCACCCCCGTAGGCAACTTGGTCGGTCAGCTCGTCTTCGGTTGGCTCGCAGATGTCCTTGGTCGTAAGCGCATGTGTGAGTAAACGAGCGATACTTTCCACTTCACCATATGAATATCTGGTTGTCTAGACGGCATAGAACTGATGATCATGATCATTGCCACCTTTGGTCAGGCTCTTTCTGGTCAGGCACCTGCTGTTGGCATCATCGGTGTCATCATCGTCTGGCGGTTCATTGTTCGTTCTTTCATCGCATTCTCTCTGTATCTGCTTCCTCATCTTTACTTCGTCAGATGGGTGTGGGGATCGGAGGTGACTATCCTTTGAGTGCCATCATCTCCTCCGAATTCGCCGCCACCCGCACTCGTGGTCGTCTCATGACCGCCGTCTTTGCCTTCCAAGGATGGGGCCAATTCGGTGCGTTTTTCATGTCAACTCAATTTTTCAGTTCCGGTGAACCATTCTCCAGTTTCCTCTATCGTCGGCATCGTCGTCGTTGCTGCATACAAGGATGCCATCCTCGCAGCTCCTTACCCTTGTGCTGTCCCCGTAGACTACACCTGGCGTCTCCTCATCGGCCTTGGATGCGTTCCTGGTGTTGTTGCCCTTTACTTCCGTCTCACCATTCCGGAAACACCGCGTTTCACTATGGATATCGACCGCAACATCGATCAAGCAACCCACGACATTGAAAACGTCGTCGTCTCCGGCGGCGGGTACGTTGAGGACGAGGACGCTACTATTTCCCAGCGCGTAAAGGCGCCCCGCGCAACTCGTGCCGACTTCATCGCTCACTTTTCCAAGTGGGAAAACGGAAAGGTTCTCCTTGGCACCGCATATTCGTGGTTTGCACTCGATGTCAGTCTAACACACTCGTTGCCCATCCGTACTTACGTCCCTTCAGATCGCCTTTTACGGTCTTGGTCTCAATAGCTCTACCATCTTGACTGCTATCAATTTCGGTGGCGGTACTGCTCCCGCTAAATCATCTCTCAATGTCTACCAGACTCTGCACAACGTTTGCGTTGGAAACCTCATTCTCTCCGTTGCGGGTCTCATTCCCGGGTACTGGGTTTCCTTCCTGTTCATTGATTCCTGGGGTCGCAAGCCCATCCAACTTATGGGCTTCACCATTCTTACCATCCTCTTCGTCATCATGGGTACGTCGTTGTTCTGGTCTACACCAACGGACACTGATAATTTCCCCAAGGCTTTGCTTACGACAAGCTCCTTGCCACGAAATCCGGCACGAACGCCTTTGTTTTCCTTTACTGTCTTACGAACTTCTTCCAAAACTTTGGTCCCAATACCACGACGTTCGTTATACCTGGAGAGGCGTTCCCCACTCGTTATCGTTCGACCGCCCACGGGATTTCGGCAGCATGCGGTAAAGCTGGTGCTGTGATTGCGCAACTGGGTTTCGGCCAGTTGATCAACATCGGCGGGAAGAACAGATTCCTCCAACACATGTGAGTGTCGTCCATGTCGAGTCCTGGTACCTATCCAAACGACTGACTCCGTGCAGCATGGAAATCTTTGCCTTCTTCATGCTGACAGGCATCTTCTCCACGTTGTTGATCCCTGAGACTAAGCAGAAGAGTCTCGAAGAACTGTCCAACGAAAACCAGGATTCATACATTAAAGGGGGCGCCACTGCCTAGACAGCAGAAATGTTTTCTTGTCCAACTCTCCTTGATTGAATTCATGTATAATTAATCCTAGTTTATTCACGGACATTGATCTTGCACGTGTGTTGTAAGAATAGTATATACCGAACGCCCTGGTGGTCACGCAAAAATGGTGAGACCGGCGAGGGGAAATTATATTCGTTTCGGTCGATTTTCTGGCTGCCTCGATCCTGAACTCAGGGCGAAGGGACGGAAAGCCGATCTGAGCACCTAGTTCGCGACATTCCCGTGCAAGCGTGCGGGAGGGTCAAAACGCGCGAAGGTCATTTCGCAATTACATTGGCATAGATACACCCTTGTGCCTACTACGACTTGGTTTTCTTTTTCTGGGAATCATAAAATCAGTGATATCAACAACATTTGGTAGGAGGCCCAACAGCAACAGCAAAAGGCCAGACGTGTACTCACGTATGCGACGGCATCAAAATCGTATTTTATGCCGAGCTCTTCAAGCTTGCGCTTACGATCCTCCTGACGCTTCATCAGCCGCTTTTCTGCCTTCCGGATGCTCTCCTCCGTTCGAGGCTGGCGTCGAAAGCAAAGTCAGCTCGGTGGATCACGTATTACACAGGAAGAAGAAGAAAATTAAGGCATGTGTCACTTCTCCTCACCTGGTTGTGCTGCAGCCGGGCTAAACGATCCTGGGGGACGGGTCTCCACTTTCGGTTGGCACCCATCCACAGCTCGGGATGGACTTCATCCTTGGGTATCACTTTACATCTGAGAATGTGTCCCATGAGTAGATAGTTGTCCATCGTCTCCGCGACGATCTGAGCGACGGAGGACGAGTCGAACTCGAGGAATGCATAATGTTTAGACTGTCCAGTCTGTACGAGTAAACTGAGAAAACAGAACGACGGACACACGAAAGTACACCGACCTTTTTATTCCGGGACACACGCAAACGCAGCACCTGGCCAAACTGGGTGAAGTACGCGCGAAGTTGGTCTTCGTAAAAGCCGTGCGGCAGACGGCTGATCGAGATGACGCCCCTATCGTTTTTCTGTGACGCAGATGAGGGGTTTAGAAAAGAGTAGTCGACTCGGAGTGGGCGAAACGCACTTGTCGCCGTTGGGCCCGCTCTAGCTTTTTCTGCACTGTCGCGTCGTCCTTGGCCACCGTAGGTAGTTTTCCTACATCGATCTCTTTTTCTTCGATAACCTCCTCGTCGGATGAATCGTCGTCATCGGTGGAGAAGCCGTACAAGTGGTCCTCGTCGCTCATGGTATTTAGCTAGCGAGTCGGACTCTAACAAATCACAACAAACTGCACTATCGGTATGATACCCAAGTTCGCCAATCCGCATTCACTTTCGCAAGACGTGGAGACGACTACTCGCTCAGAAATCGCTGAACGATCCGGGCTTGTTTCTGTCCATCATGATACCGAGGATAGTCAGAGCCTCAAACGCGACCTGGACAACATGCTGCGAGATATCTGGGCAGATGCTACATCCGGACCGTCCAAATCTAAAAAGCGTCGGAAAATAATGTTGGAAAACCGCGCAAACGAGGACGACGAGCCCGGTGAGGACCCTTGCACGATGAATAGGTGTCGTTATTCAAGCACCGAGCAGCATTGTTCCGTCTGGTATCCAACATGAGTCACCCACGGTACATCTCTCTAGATCCTAAGCCGCTACCCTCATATGTGTATGTACCTGCCATTCTCGAGTACCTCCAGGCGTTTCACTACTATTTTACTAGATCGAGAGGGCCTGACTGCGAGGATGACGAGGCGCAAGCCGAAACGCGCAGGATACGCGCGCTATCAGTCGCCGTGGACTTTGCAAGTCTAGCTGTTTCGAAGGGGAAGGTTGATCCCAAGGTTGTACTACTTGTGTACCTAATGGTCGTATCGGCATCGTGGCTAAGACGTTCCTTTTTCCGTAGCCCGTCATCGTCAAAGACAAGGTACCGCTCGCCAATACGCCTCTCGCTGGGCCGCTACCTCCCCTGCTAGTCACGGAGGAGAGTCGCACGAGCAAGATCGTTCGGCGAGTCGCAACTCGAAATGAGCAGGGCAGTCCTGCAGCTTTACCGCACGAGTCCAGGCCGTCCTGCGTTGTCCTCCCTGTGATGTCCGTCCCAGAGAAAAGAGAGGTAACAGGCAAGAAGAGAAAACGTCGAAAGTTTGTCGGAGAGAGACCACCTCCAGCTTATTGGAGACCGTCTTCTGACCTGCGGGGAAAGTGTATGGGATATGCGCTGGGTTATCCGTCGAACTGGGGGCCTGAGGGGGTGTATGTACGAGACGTGATGAAGAGTGGAGTCGAGTCGACATTAACGTGTCATGCTGTGCACGACAATAGATAAGTCAGAGTGGCTGCGTCTCTCACTACATCCATCCATCATGTCTGGTGCACACACCCTCCCCGACCTCCCTTACAGCAACAATGCCCTCGAGCCATACATCATCGAGGATATTATGAGGCTGCATCATGACAAGCACCACCAAGCCTATGTCAATGCTCTCAATACTGCCGAAAATAACTACGCCAGGGCCACCACCCCTAAACAGCGTATCGCCCTCCAGTCTGCCCTCCGTTTCAACGGTGGCGGTCACATCAACCACTCCCTCTTTTGGAAGAACCTCGCACCTGCCCCGGATGGCAAGCACGTCAAGGGCAACGGTGGCGTTTTGAAGGATGGCCCCCTAAAGGAGGCCATCATTCGTGACTTTGGTTCCGTGGACAGCTTCATCCAGGAATTCAACACTACCACCGGGGCCATCCAAGGCTCTGGTTGGGGCTGGCTCGTACGTTTATTCGTTGTGACGTGACCACTCTGTCGTCTCACGTCCCTGCCAGGGTTTTAATCCCAAGAGCAAGTTCCTCGAGATCGTCACTACGCCCAACCAGGACCCGCTTCTCTCACACGTTCCCATCATCGGAATCGACGTATGGGAGCACGCGTATTATTTGCAGTACTTCAATGCCAGGCCTGAGGTGAGCGAATGTGTACATACGTCACGCGAGACGCCAGACTGACGTCACACCCCAAGTACCTCAAAAAGATCTGGAACATCATCAACTGGGAGGAAGGCGAGAAGCGATACAACGACGCCGTTTCCGGGTCCAAGTTGTAAACGTGAAGAGGATGAGATGTAGGATAAGTAAGGAAGAATGATGCGGTCCGGAATGATTTGTATTTGTATTACCATGTCGCCTGTTCTTGTTAACCCCGCTTTGTGTCTATCAAAGATATTGGCCCTGATACTCAAGCAGACGTTCTGGAACGGCCGCATTCGAGTATGTATCTGTTCAAGGCACTGGATTGAAACTAGTACGACGTCGACAGTCGAACGTGGCTGCAGTCGGCACTTAGTTGACCAGCATGAACGTTTGCCAAATGGTTCCTGATATCGCTGAAAGACTGAGAGAGCCGGAATGGACTCTTCCGTTCGCACACCGGCCGGCGTCGGACTGATCGTGGTCAGATCGATGGCGTCAGTATTGCCACTGATCTGATCTCCGAGGCTTCCTCTCCTCGATGAAGATCGCTGTAACCGGGTGTAACGGCCGCGTCGGCCAGCGCGTCGTCCTACGAGCGCTCCAGGCCCATCACACCGTCGTCGGCATCGACATCATGGCCAAGGAAGACACCGAATACCACCACGATCCACACTTCTCCTTCGTCCACGCTGACCTGTCCGACTATGAAGAGGCGCTAAAGGCATTCGAAGGATGCGACGCGATCGTGCAGCTCGCTGCCATCAGTGTACCGCTCGATTACAAGGTCAAAACTCATAACCTGTGGGTTCTCGTCTCCATCTCCAGCATCGCTGACGAATCGCTGGCTCTGATGATATTGACGTCCCCATTCGTGTGTAGCAACGTAGTGATCAGTTGGAATGTGTTGCGCGCCGCTGCAGAAGTAAGTCATGGTACTATCGCACGTACGATCAGCTGGATACGTGTTCACAGCTCGGGATAGAGCGTGTGGCGCAGGCGTCATCCTCGAACGTCCTGCGTGCCATCTTCAGCGTCGAGCCTCAGTTCGACTACTTCCCGATAGACGAGCTTCATCCCACACTCCCGGACGAACCGTATGGGCTTTCGAAAGTGTAAAGAAAAACGCTCTGTTTTGAAGTGGTTGATCTCATTGAGGTTATTACACCCTACAGAATCGCCGAGATGCAAGCCGATACGATCACTCGAAGATATCCCAATATGCGAGTGGCTAGCCTTCGACTCCACATGTCAATCTCAAGCAGGGCGAAGGCCTGCCTGAACCATCAGGGGCGTCCAAAGGGCGACCTCTGGTCTTACGTCCAAGAAGACTCGTCTGCAGAGGCGTTTGTGAGGGCCGTGGCAGTAGAGAATGACAATTGGAAGGGACACGAGAGTTTCTTCGTTATTGCGCCTCAGGTCGCAGCTGATGCAGACTGGCTAGAGTTAAAGCACAAGTACTTTCCGGACGTTCCAGTGAGGGACGAATGGGTAGAGAATGGGGGACGCGGCTTCTTTGACTGCAGGAAAGCGGAACGCTTTTTCGGATGGGTACATAACGATCATGCGTAGCGATTTCGCGGATGAGGAACCGCGTAACGATCTGTGGCTAGTCTCTAGATTACGACGGGTGTAAGGATAGGAATTTTTGCAACTGTATTAGTGTTAGACAACAAGGATGTCAAATAACGAGGCCAGCCTACATATTCCTCGCAATAATGTAATACTTCGCGATGTTACAGCCAGACTGGTGACCTTGCTGGTTCATGCGAGGAAAGGTTGATGCTATGGGGAAGCTAAGTTCGTAATGGCGTGGGTGACGGACTGTGGCTTCGGCCACGATCCGTTGTCTGTGGGCGGTCAGTGTGCGCTTGCTCGTCCGTCTGGCACCCCTGTCCCAAGATCGGGGTCAGACCATCGTGAAAGCGATTAGTACAGTACGAGTAGAGGCAGGTGAAGGAGCGGAATGGTAGCAGTTTCGAGCCTGCAAAAGCTCTCATCATGGGGCTACCCATCCGAGGCCGGTCCGTTAGGGTTCAGCTACCAATCTTAAGTGCTGTCGAAGGAGTTGACCAGGGACGGCTATGGCGATACAAGGGCGCGACCCTGGATATATTGCAAGTTGCATGGCAGGGTACGAGTGGTGAGGAGGGAGGCTTCTTGCTCAAAGAAGAGGAGTGTAAGAGGGAGACGGATAATAGAGCCTGCCTACGGGAGACGCCGTCGGCGCTGCCATACGATCAATGTGGGATCCACTCTTCTTCATCCGTATGACACAATGAAGCGACACATTTGTTGTGGAGGCGACGGTGATTTTGCGTAGGAGATCCAACAGACGCATCCAGGAGACTGTTGTTACTTAACCGACCTTTCTTTGTGCGCCTGCCCGGGCCAGCCCGGCGACGTACCATGCGGAAAAGCGCAGCATGCCTGGGACGCGTGGCGGGAAGGCGGTGTTGGTGGGCAGCATATTGTTGGTCGGTTGACCGTTGGGCGCTTTGACCGCCGCGGCGTCGTGGTCGTGACGCGACCGGCTGTTTGCGCTGAAGTTCGCTTTGGTTTTGGTTGAGATCGGGAGACCTCTTCGGTGTCCGACGCGCCTCCAGAGTCGTCTTCTTGCTTATAGATATTTTCGGTTTGGAGGCATGATCGTGATGCGAGAGGGAAAGGCTGACGACGCGCAATGCAAGAAGGCCTACTACTACTTAGGAGACTTGAACGACTCGGGAGTGTGGATGTGGCGTAATTCCAAATCGGGAAATGAATAGTTGTGGGTGCATGTTTATGTAACTAAGTATTGTTGCTTGAACATCAAAGCGTACCACTTCGCGTATCCTGACAGTGTGGACGGTGAGTGGAACAAGTTGTGGACTGTAGAGCACTATAAAATCCCTCTGTGCTCCTCCTTCCCACCTTGTCCACTCCCACTTCCAATCTGCGGCTCACTGCACTTCGACCTAGATCATCCTCAGTTATTCACCCTCACTTTCCAACGGTCCTCCCGATTGTTCCCTGTCTACTTCAATCGTCAACAATCCATTGACCGCATCAATGCCTGCGATTGGCAGCTTTTCCGCCTGGATCGTGTGCGACGGGAGACCCCTCCCCGAGTACTCCGTACAAATTCTGGATGCCAACACGTCCAAAATTTCGTGCTGGATCCCGAGTGAAGTGGGGAAGGTGGGTCACAAGCAAAAGCACTAGATGGGTGATCTAATCATAATGCCACAGAACTTCTCAGTATATTGGAGGGACGGGGGATCGTGCATACATTCGTGTGCCTTCATCTCCCTCGATGGCTTCGTAGTGCCTGGCCGATTTCTTTGTGGTTCTGGCACCGCATGGAGGGATGGTGTCCGGACAAGCCATAACACCGAACGTCCCTTCGCGTTCGCACAGCAAGCAAACACATGTAAGATGATCTTCCTATCCGAGAACTTGTTCACTAACAGTGTATTTCAGCAGCTTCCGGAGGACAGATTCATCCGGACGCAGGAACAATAAAGCTAAAGATCCGATGGATTGTCATAGAGGGCTCGAGAATGCCAAATACATTGCGGCAGCTTCCCGGGCCCTCCGGATCACAGGGTAGCATGTTGAGTCACTGCGTCTCGTGAGTCATTATCCATACAGACTAGTAAAAAGTGCGACTGACATGTTCCACAAGCTTTGCTGAACAAATTCCCACCTATGAACAGTACCCAGAGACATGGAACGTCAAGCTGGACCCATCAGGTAATGGATCAGACATTACCTTTGTGTTCCACTACAGGCCGCGGGGTACGTCCGAAGTGATGCAATGAGATGATTATCCTGAAGAGTGTTTCAGAGTTCCTAGTCTCCCAAGGACTCATGCCTCCGGAACATGTGGTTCCAATACCACCAGCAGTCAGGATGAACTGCCAGGTGGCCAGTTCACCGCTCCCAGGAGGTAGCTCTTTGATGACTCGGACGGCACCGATTCCCAATCCGAGTCCACAAGTAAACAACAGCTCGGAACAGACGGTAAGCACGTACCAAGTTTCGATTGTACCGTTGCTGATTAATCACAGGGCTCCACGCCCCAGACTGCAGTCGATCCGGCCACTTGGCCAGCAACCAACACCCGAGTTGTTAGCGAGTTCCATAACCGCGAAGATCGGTATCCTGGGGAGGATATTCTCAGCTTAGGGCTGGACCCTAGCATATGGCAGACGTAACTGAATGTAGAGATGGATCCCGAAGACCTTTGATGGTCAGGAACACTTGAAAGAGGGTAAAGGAATATGGACTACATTATATTATCATCGTGCTTTGTTTTGATTGTTCGATCGGATGTTCTTCTATGTCTGCTATCTTCGTGTACTGTAGTCTGATTCTGTTAGATGCGAGCTCTGAAGATCAGAAAGTCTGTCACGCCACTCGAATCTGATCGCGGTTTATATATTTAGTCTCTTATTTGTTGTTGTTAGGTTCCGGGGCTTGCGCTTCCGCAAAGGGTGTGTTTGTTAGTTATGTAAGCCTTACCAACGCCTCTCACGACTACGGTCATATCATCCCAGGCAAACTATCACTCGAAACACTAATGCACATCATGCCATCATGGGCCATGTTCGAATACTCGTTTGATTCATATCTTTCTCAGTAGAGCATTTCATCTTCAGTCCGCTTCAAAATATTGGGTGGTTTCGAGCTTATGCTTTTGCCCGAATCCCAAAATCGGAACTACTCAGCTCTTTCACACGTCATGCCTCCCCGCCTCACCCCCCTGGCCGCTGTCACGTGAACCCACACCATAGCGAACGATCAGCGCTTCAGCCACAGTCGCTATCGGTCATATTGGTCATGGCCGAAAAGATGCTTTTCGGTTTTCACTCGAATAGGCATTCGAAGCTTGCAAAGGCACGAGCTCTTTGTTCATAGGCTCACTTGATATTTATTTAGCCACGACGGGCTTCGAATTCCTGATGATCAATCACATCGCATAAGTTGGTGGCACTAGATCTCCTCGTCACTTCCGCACCACCAAGCTTATGTATATGAGGCGGCCGGGATAAGGGCGGGCTTGATGGTCGGGGAACCAGTGAGTCAGGCAAAATTTGAGTACATATCCCGTTGTCTCACTTGCAAGTACTTGGGGTTGCAAGGGTCGTTATTCAAAGCGATGATATGCGTACTAACACGACCATTCTCTTCTACACAGCACCAATAGTAATCAATGATGGGCAGCAGCGCGCTACCGGCGCCAATGGGTCACGTTGCACAATATTGACCGGGACCCTGAAAGAAATGACGGACAAGCCAGTGATCATTATGAATACATACGGGTTGCCGCCGTCCGAGTCACTACACGATCTATTACATTTCAGACTCTGGGGATACATGATACGTTCTGAACAATCACATGCATCCCTTTCACAATCAACTAGGCATCATAAAACCCTCGCTAACGCTCGTCAATCCTCCGACGAGCTCAAGTTGCATTTCTTCGTCACCCTCCTCGCCCAGGCGGCTCCCGTACTCAACTCCAGTTCCAATCCAAGAGGCGCCCGTATCCTGTCTAGAAATGTTCCCAAAGCGCGAAGGGATCCCGAATCCGGTATCCAACCCTTCGCAGTAACGGAGGTTATCCTTGGCATGCAACTCCCGAATGCTGAGCACGAATCGAGGGATGACGGGAAACGCAGTTGCGGTCCAAAAGAGAACAAAGATGAGGTACCAGATGGGGAGTAATAGGTCCCCGTCTGTGTTCACTATAGCGTTCGGGATATTGTTGAGCAAATTCCTGTGTTACGGAGCAAAATAAGATCCGTCAGTGACCACGAAGTAGTAACAAAAATCTATGGACATACAACAAGACATAAAAGATGCCCTCCTTGACGATCAAGGACATATACCGGTTGAGCTGCCACCGTTTCGTCGCCTTGTACATCGCAGTTGATTCCTTCACGGTCGAGATGAGAGCGAGAACCAGCAACAGGAGATCAAAAAGCCCCGGGTAAATGACCACATATTTCATGTAAGGCCCTATTACAGTAAGCATTTGGGTACAAACCGAGTAATCGAGTACTTGGCCGATTGCAGCTAAAGAGAAGGAAGCAAAGGGGAAAGACGCCTCCTGTTCATAATATAATTGTTTTCCAAATAGATGGATCCATACCTGTGGCATCTATATATGGATTCATGAAGACGGCACTGAGAACGCCCTGCAGAATAACATTGACTGTGTAACCAAGCAATAGGATGCTGAGGATTATCTTTGACCGATTCCACATTGCATAAACACGCAGAACCATGAATACTGTCATCGGAGCCGAGATATAACAACGATGTGACAATATGATAGAGACCCAACAACTCACGATCAGAAGTGCAAATAAACACTGTTTGTGCCCAAGCACACGAATAATCCAGTCCAATACCTATCAAAGTATAGATCTCAGTAGACAATCGTTCATAATGATGATAAATCGCACTTACACCTACGTGATCATGAATTAGAATGTACTATCTGTGGAATAAACACGTACGTCTACCACACCAATGCATTAGCGTTGACAATCGACCCTTTTTTCAACGAAAACACTGACCTTCAGTGGACCAGGCACGAATGTAGTGCCACCTTAAAATGACGATAATCGACGTAGCAACCTCGACTGAGTGTCTTAAACATACCCAGTGAATTAGACCTTCATTGAAAACGATCAAATTTTTCTCGATAACGTGTGGCGGCAGCAATAGACTTACACCACGGTATAGATACCGACATAACGGACCTGTTGAAGTATTGCGCATGAACGCCTACAGTACCATGTCAGAAGTTGTACTCACTATGAAAAACAACGTAGAGAGCCACGTCCAGGGTTTGCTCTGCTGTACTATCAGCGATAAGGAACATTGTTTTACACCAATTGTTTCCGAACCCAGATGTATTCGACCTTTTAAGCTGTCGAGTCATGAAACGAGTTGGAAGCAGAGCACATACATACTTCTTTTGTAAACGTGAGGACTATGGTAAGAAGAGTTGCAAAATTCCCTTCAGTATGGTTTTTCTAGATTATTTGTTAGCTGCTTACCATAATCATAGGCCACAATGACGACCTGTGCAACTGCACGCCAGCATGTGAGACTAGTAGACATCAATGATATTTGTAACGGGACGTACGTGATAGTGCATTGTTTAATAGTTGGAGCTGGGCAGTCGATTGTATGCCAGGCATGGCTTGAAGACGAGCGGAGACGTATGAATACAGCGGCACAACTGAAAGACAAGGGTGACAGTGACAGACTCAACAAGTACTCAACAAATTGGGTCTAGCTCATTACCATATATATGGCGCAAAGGAATATCCATCTTAGTGTATATCACCTTCGATGCGCGGCTGCCGTGATGAATTGATCCCGTTGCGACGTTAGTGCGTTCAGTCGTTCGTGTTTACTGATCGAGACCAATGGCTTTCCGACCATTCGTCGAGTTAAGCGAGCAGGTAGCCACTAGTGAGATAGTGTACCTCGGTGGTGGGGGGAAATAAAGGGAGCACAAGGAAGAATGCCAGACATTCTTTGTATCTGCATCATCGATGAACTCAATGTACAGCTAAATTCCGAATCCGAAAGCGGTGCCAGCGGTAGCTTCGAATTTCGGCATATGAGCAACGAAGTTCTTCACAACGATTCATCATCTTCGCGAAATCAAAACCGCCAATCAGTTCGGATGGGTACACAGCGATTATGCATAGCGATTTCGCGGATGAGGAACCGCGCAACGATCAGTAGTTGGTCTAAATATTATGACGGGTGTAGGAATGTTTGTAACTGTGCGAGTGTTAGGCCAAAAGAATGTCAAACAACGAGATAAGCTTACATATTCCTCGTAATGATGTAATACTTCGCGAAGTTGCTTTCTTGATATCTCTGCTCGATAGAGAATTTCATCTTCGGTCCGCTTCCCGTCAAAGTATTGGTTGATTCTGCAAGGCTAGTCAGAAAGATCACCGTCCTACCATCCAGATTGAATGCCTACAACTCGAATCGTCTTGCAATGTACTCGTCTTTGCCCTCAGACATCGCAGCAAGCCACTTTCGTTCCAACGGAGATGCAGTCCCTGGGTCACTGATCATCGACGGAGAAACGGTGTCCTCGGCAGTCCCCCATCCAACATTATCCTCGTCGGATTCCTCGGTGCCGTCTTCGTCGTCTCTTTCCACATACGACCCGGAAGCCTCGCTATCCAAGCTCAAGCCCGACTCGACAGAAGGCATATGCCTGGTGTAGCGCCGCGCGCTCTTCGGCGAGAGCGACAACCACGGGACGCTAGGATTGCTGGATCTCCTATCCAAGGGCGATTCGGGATCAAAACCCCTACTTGACCTCCGTTCGTGAATGTGTCGACCACCCAACCGCTCTATTTTTCGTTCATGGGCCTCACGGACGCGAACTTTGAGCTCCGAGGTCGCGACGATTCGTACGTGGAGATGGAGAGTATACAAGATGTCGTGCTTCAACATCCAGAGTACCACGCCGTGATATAGAGAAATGTGTTCTTTGGATCGAACGACGGCAGCATAGAAATGGTTGTCGGTTTGCTTGGAACTCGCTTCCGAGATGGTTGCAAGGAGGGACGGGAGGGGCGGGACGATAAGTTGAGGGAATGTCTCTTTGAATTCGATGGATAATCGGGATAACCTTGATAAGGTACATTGAGATGGAGATGTCTACTTTAAGAGAGGGGATCTGAACGTACGCGGTATCGAATTTGGGTGCGAGGGTAAAAATAGTCTTCAAGCCGTTGTGAACGACGTCCACGAGTTTTGCTCTTCTATGATGGACAAGCCAACGGACTGTTGGAAATACTTCAGATTCTAGATCCCAATCCAACAGGCTGGCCATGTCTGCAAGCCTGCAAAAAATAAATGTCTAAAGCGGTGATTTAAGTCAAAGATGGAACATACGACAGAGTAACGGATGCAGTTTCCAGAAACTTGATTAGACGGTCAGCGTGATCCCTCTCATCAGGTCTCACGTGTGGGCCCCTGAGATTCGTGTATGGGTCAAGAGTATCGTCGGCATCGAGAAGCAGCAGACTTTTCCATGGAGCTAGCGCGGGCAGGCGCCACCCAAGACTAAGATCGCGACCCCATACCATTGCTTCATCCTCGTCATCCTGATGGTCTAGAAAGTCGAGTTCATACTCGTCGTTATGTATAAGGTGGTCTAGATAAGGTGGAAGTTGTAACTCCAAAGGGAGGTTATTGAGTGTGATGCATGCGACTGTAGATGATTTGATGGATTCGAAGAGCATCTTCATGGCCGCTGCGACGGAAGAAGATTGAAGGGCATGCGAAACGAACTCCGAGAAAGGCTCCCCTGATATTGTCAGCTTATATTGATCAGAATATCACAGAGTCAGTACCTTTGGCGATGGATTCCGCTTCCAAGGTACCTAGAGTGTCACACTCTGCCTCCACGAAGTTAGAAAGTACTTGTTCTTGGAAAAGTACTGCCGTGACAGTGAATGCGATCTGCTCATAGATAACATGGAAGTACTTGGCAATATTGCCGGTACCTGATGACGAGGGATCAGGCAAATCCAGGACCAGAACGAAATGGAACATGTGCAGCCAGGAGTTACGGCTCTGGGCAATCGAGCGAAGTTCCCCGTTTACAGACTTTTCGGATCTGTTGTCATCTGCATCGCGGTTACGCGAACCTCTTCCCCTGGAACTGGATTTGCTCTTCTCCGCTTTGAAGCGCCAGGTCCCATCATGTCCTGCGGAGACAGGGTGGCCAATGAACGCTAGGTCGTCGATGACGAGCTCGAACTTTTGATGACAAAGGGCTCTCTCCGGACATAACATCTTGGACAAGAACTGGGTTGGATAATCAAAGACTCTGTGATACTCGTCGGCCACTGCGCCGTCTTCGTAATCATCATCGAATACATCGCCTTTGGTGGGTGAATTGCGGCCAGATGGAGGGAGCTGGGTGCTTCTTGAAAAAGACCTTGTTCGATCACGTGCTACGGAAGGTGTCCGCCATACATATTCGTCCGTGCCCTGGGGAGGGTCATGGCGAGAGTGAGCATTTTTCTGGACGAATGCGTTCGTGGAACCCGAGGAGATGGCATTCTGATGAGCTGCCCTCCATGGATTGTCGACCTCAGATCCACAGACATGAGCCTGAGGCAATGGACGTATGAGCCTAGAAGACGGTTCGGGTATTGGTGGCCATCTGAAAACCAGACTAGGTCCCTTTGCGGACGAGTTGACTAGCAAGAGGGACAAGAGAGTTTCTGCCATTTGCTGTTGTTGTTTTCAAAATAGAATTTCGACGTCCTGCAGAACAATTAGCACTCGTTATCCAGGAGAAATCCAATCACGCACTTGGCAGACGCGGTGACACTGACGTCTGCCTCGAAAAGGAAGTCGGTACTCTGTTGTACGATGGCCGTATTCCATGACATCATCTCACTGAAGACAGGCGTTGCGCTCGAAGTCGCGACTTCGCAGCCCGAGCAGGAACATCGGTGCACGCGAGTCGCGTTTTGCCTCCATCCATGGTCACGACTCGGTGGGTGTATGTACGACCCGTGAGTAGACACAGCAGCCTTTGTTGCATGTCCTGAAGCATTTGACTACTGCAGGACTATCCAGATCATTGTCCAGTTGTTGCAAGACCATAATTTCTACGTGGTGTACTACAACTCTCGGGGCGTCGGAAAATCGACCGGCTGGCCGTCTTTCACCGGAAAGACGGAAGGCAGTGATTTGGAGGCGCTGGTACAGCAGTTTTTGGAGAAACACACGCAGGTCAACTCTGTGACCTTTATAGTGCGCCGCCTTTGAGAATGTGTGCTGGGTTGTCGCGTCGAGCTGAAACAACAGGGCTATTCTCATGGTTCGCTGATAGCGACGCTGCACCCTGTGCTGCCCTCGCACATCAAAACCTCATACGTGCTGCTTTCGTACCCTCTCGGACCGAGGGGACTGTTGACCATGTTTCATTCGACAATGTATTCATCTGCACTGACTGCCCTGCTGCGTGATGTCCGCGTCCGGCTGCTCGTCGTTCACGGCGATCATGACGAGTTCTCAAGCCGCTCGCAGTACGAGAACTGGGTCAAGTCACTCAAGACGACGGAGGGTGCCAGTGCACAATTGAAGACAGTGATGGTGACGGGTGCAGGACACTTTTGGCATGCAGGGACGTCGAGAGGGGCGCTGAGGGAAACGGTGGAGGCGTGGATTGATGACTTGCTGTGTACATTGTAATCCATTTTTGGTTCTTGTGTCACTTTGACGGCAACCGCAACGTCAACCACATTTCTTTCTCTTTCTTTACTTATCTTCTTGCTTTCGCAGATACCACAGTTTTGTAGTTTCTTCTTTTCTTTTAAACTCCTGGAGAGTGAGACATGTCGGTTCTTTCTTCCTTCGTTCCTCTCCGATCTCCAACTGACATCGCACCATCCTCTTCCCAACGGATCACAGGCCTTTACCCGACGAGAGACCGCGCCAGAGTGTTGCCAATCTCATCGGTCGCTTCGAACAGCAAGGAAAACGCCAGGGTTCACCCGCTGCCCCGGTCGTTCCACGGAGCTCCAGTGTCTCGTCACAATTAGCCAGCGATGCCGCGAAAGAAGAACTCAAGGAGAAGAGAGAGTGGCCACCCAAGACCGCGGGATCTGCTGATATTAAACCACCAGTCGCACACTCTCTCTCCAGTTCACCCTCCAACATGTCCAAGTCCCCGGTGGCGAGCCCTCAGCCCATCCCTGAGCCTTCTCCCCCCGCGGACACTACTACCACACCTACTCCTGCTTCACCAGAGCCAGTAAAGTCGCTCCCACCCAAGGGCAAACCCGTCGCTACTGGAAAGTCGACGCCCACAGCTAGACCACGGCGCTCGGTAGCCACTCCCGCAAAGTCTCATTCCCCCATCCGCAACAGATCCTCTGGCAGACCATCAATTGGCTCGCCTCCCAAGACCTCTCTCCAGTCATCTGTTTCGCAACCTCTTCGGCCACATCACACTGGCCAGTCCGTTTCATCGAATTCTTCTACGTTACGCCAAGCGCGTTTGGTTCCTAGAACTGCGCCGTCCACTCCGTCGCGTCCCAAATCATCAGCCGCACAAAACATGCCTGTTACGAGACCAAAGACACCTTCGGGTCTTTTCGCTCCTACTGCTGCGTCACTTGCGCGCTCTCGCAACGCCCCACCCCCACCCCCTCCACCAGTTAAGAAAGTGACCTTGAGTTGCGATGCGGCAGAGAGGCTGAGCAAGCCTACAGCTGCATCGCTTTCCAAAGCGCGTGCGCCAGTTCCACCTGCTCCGAGTCCTGCAAAAGTGGCGAAACCTACTTCAACTGGCGCTCATGCCTCGATTCGGGGGCCGTCGAAGCTCAAGGTTGGCCGGACACCCGTGAAACCAAAGGCGGCAAAACCAAAGGAGGAAATCAAGCCTGATCCTACTTCTACTTCCTCCGAGCCCTCCCGTGACTCGGAGCCTCTTGTGGCTGATCATGTGGCGAACGGGCACGAATCAGAGACTGCCACGTGTTCAGATGTTGCTTCACCAGAACATGATGCACATGACCAGTCTGAGGTCGTCAGTCATGATCCCGCGGCAGACGAGCATGTGCATTCTGATCCCGTGGTTCTTCCTGAACAGCGGGAGAGTGAATATGCTGTCGAACAAGTCATCCACGGCGATCATGAACACGTCTCCCAGAATCTCCCGGAGGAGGTGGTGGTAGAGGAGGAGGAGGAGAAGGAACACGAGCTATTCCGTTCGGAAGTCCATGAGGACCGCGTTCCCGAACCCGCTGGAGAAACGCATGATCTGGGAATAATCGGCAATGGGGACTTTCTCAAGGTGGAACATACCGCTTCCGGAAACGACATCGAAGACATCGTCAACCTTCTCGAGGGTGCTTTGATTCCAAAGCCGCGTCCGCAGAGCATCGTCAGCATTCCCGATGAAAACCCGGACGACTATTGATCGCTCTGCCGATTGTCATAGTCTTTGTAAATGATGATCCAGTTAGGCATAAGTTTGTCTGTTGATGTGCATACCGTCGGTGGTCAGTCTCGTCCTCGATTTCCGTGGTGCATTTGTTTAAGCATTGCCAACCACTCTCAGGACGCTCCATCAGTTCACTCTTTCTTAACTACGCTCGTTTAGGTCTGCTGCGGTGTTAAATTTGGTTTGGTCCTCTCTCTCGAAAACTTGCTTTACACTACCAATCGTCTTGGGTATCGGAGATCACTCATTTTCGCATGTATGTTTTCACTCCTAAAAACATCCCAGTGGTTTTAGTTGGAACACTGCTTGATATATTTTTGACATTTCCATTTACTAAGTTACAGTGTGTAGAGAAAGCATGGGTTAACGCGATTTAGGTATACAGAGATCGACAGCACGACAGCACTAGATAATATCGGGATAGTGGGGCAAGGTGTACTTCATCTTCCTTTGCGCATCCTGGTGAGGAGGAGGTTTCGGTAAGGAACATGACCTTGACCCTCTTCCTGGAGTCTCTGATGATCAAATATTTAGCAAGCCAAGTTTGGCAGAATGGGGTACCTTACCCTAAGTTCGAAGAAACACATCTGGTAACCTTTCTTCCCTGGTTTCCTTTCGGCCTGGGCAAGAGTAAGAAAGCCGTAACTTCGACGCAGGGATGTTACTCACCGACTCTACGACGTAAAGCCCATCATATCTGAATCTGGAAAGCAACGTGAGTTCTTGCATGAACACCCGCCTCATTGGATGCCTCACCCTTCGGACGGCGACCAATTATTGGAATCATCTTTGCCTCGTATGACTCGTACCGGTCGCTTTTTCTCGCAAGCAATCTAAAGTTATATGTGAGACGACTTGACTCAAAATTTTCACCATTCAGAACTCACCTGTAGAGATTTGTTCCGGACATCTTCGAATGATTGGTGCGCAATTTGGTACTGAACGAACGTTAGTGGTATATACTTGTTGGAAAGAAACGGACCCACCCCGTCCCCATCCTGTCCTCCTGATATGGTGTCAATGAATATTGCATTTACCTACTGCACGTGCATACATACCTGAGCCAACGTAAGTGCTGCAAGACGATATGAGAACAGATAGTGGTAGTGGGAAAACGACGTACATCTTCTCTCCCCTGTCATTGTTGTCCTCGTATCCACCAGACATACAGATCGAAAATGCACCACCATCTTCGCTCGAATCTCCATGGATTCCAGCTTGATTCGGCGAATGCACGCCAGCTCTCGACAACGATAGTCTGGAGATCGGAGTTGGATCGGAAACCAATGAAGATTAGAGTGAACACATACCTATCTTTGAAGCGTGTGCCAACGGGCACACCGGGTATGTGTCCGTATACCCTTCCACTGAATCATATGAGCACAGGGTGGAAGGGACGGTAGATGGATGGAACTTACGTCGCCATTTTCTTGGTTGATGTTAATGAGCAAGTTGTGGGCGCGATGTGGGCGCGAAATAACGCGTTGAAACCAAACAGACGCAAATAGATGCGGACCAATCACGTTTTGTTGAACTTAGATGGACTTTCTGGTAGCTCGATGTACTAGTACTTGTTGATATGGTGGTGGTAAGAAGTCAAGTCGCGTGGATTTGTGAAAATGGCTGAATCCGCTTTTATACTGTGGACTAGATACGATTGTGACTCGGACAATAGAGTTCCATAATTGGACAGTAGCAACACAGGTTCATGAGGGTGAGAGAACCGGTCCACACGCATGCTTCGCGAACCGCATCTCCTTCTCACCGAATGCGTTCGCCCCCCTGGTTTCAATGAAACCGAGCCGCTGGAACAATCTGATGCTGATTTCGTTTTCCTGGCCTATCCGCACTACCAAACTTTCTGTGCGTATGGGAAAGGGGAAAGGAGGATCGGGCACCAGCGATGGCGGTGAGAATGCAGGCGATGCGGTCGCGTATGACAGCAAAAGTTTCAGCGCCTCGAGCGCGAAACCCCTACCCCGATAAGTTTCATCTATGGTCAAATGAATGTGACTGGTCTGAGAACAACGAAGAGCTATACGGAACATACCTGCGATCATCACCCCGACTTCCGCTTCGAAGTCTTCATCGATGGGATCGCCTTTTAGAAAAATATTCACATCACCGACCATGGGAAGGGATGTCACGTCATCCTCTCCGTTTGCGAGGATGATGAACGTGAGCTCTAAGACACGTATGAGTCACTGGCCAAACTGAGCCTGCGGCGCAACTTACTGTCCTGATCTTCTCGCCAGTGCCCTGCAGAAACACTAGTATTTCGTCAGAGTGACTCGGTGTCGCGATTTACGTACTCTCCATCTCATAGACATCCTCCAGGGTGAGGGGATCAGTGCCTGTGTCCTTGAGCAGCCGAGGATCAGTCATCCATCGGTGATACTTCTGGTAGAGGCGAACGTAAGACAAGCATGACGAAATGAAAGTTGCATACCTGGACATGATCTGGGGTGGATGGTACAAGCACGACGTGCTGGCCCCGTAGTACCGCGTCTGTGTGCATCTTCCGAGTGGTTTTGGAGTCCGCGACCATAGGAGGTTTCTTTCCATTCTTGTTGCCTTGAGCCGACGACACGCGCACAACTGACGGCAAGTCTCACACCTTCAGTAGCGTTCCCGTCTGGACTCATCTCAATTCGTATTCTCATCGATCACCAGCCTCTTTCTTCCATCGCAACATGCTCGGTCGGGTCGTTCACTATGCTGCAGATGCCATCTTGGTGTCGACCGTCATTGCTGGCATTCGACGTTCCAGTGGGTTCACGTGAGTTTCATTTTTCCCACTTGTCGTTATCTCAAGTTGACCCAACGTTCGACCACAGCATCGAGACGAACAGGATTTCAGACGCAACCATGCGCTCCTTGGCCGAACGTTTTCTCGGTGTAGGAGAGTCTTTGTTTGACATGGCGCAGGCAACTGCCATAAACAGCGAATACTTCAAGAAAGATTCGAGAAGGTAGCAACTTGGGAGTGTTTCGGGCGATTTCGGGGATGGGGAATGCCGGTGTTTCCGGCGTAGATGAGGTGGTCGTCAGTGGGGCGTCGCTTCTGGACTGTAATTTATTATGACCAGCCACCTGACGTGCGTTCTTCATCGTTCTGCCCCACTCCATGAGACACGACACACGACGCTCCACCATGCAAAAGCCACGCTCCCTGCCAATTTTTTCATCTTGCCTGCTGACCTCTTTGTCTGCGGCCAGAAGCGAGCACTGTCCTGCTCCATAACGTCATACTGTTCTCTGGCTGTCGTACCGAATAATCCGATACGATTCGGTCCGACAGCCCTCAGATACTTGGGGCGGTTCTTGGCAGAACACCCTTGATATGCACACGATCGGGTTCGGTGAGTTTCCCGGTGGAATGGTTGGGTCCTCTGAAAACTCGACGTGGCCTGGGAAGAGGCGAAAGCGGTGTGATCCGTCTTTTGACAAATTGGTGCATTGCCTCGAACCGACTGCTGGAGTACGATGGCAGGCTGTACACTTTGATTCATTTACTAGTACTCGTGCTGGGTCAGGGGGACGTCCCACAGACTGATCAATTTATTTTGATTGACCCACTTCAAGTGTAGCTTGGTTACATAATCAGTACTGCATCGGACAGGTTCAATTAACACCTATACCAATCACCGCTCATGTTCTCTTCCTTTCCTTGTGGTCCACTGCCTCCGCATTGAGCCTTAAAGAACAGGCCATACGGCCAGATTTTTGGGCTTATCATGATCTCGAACTTCCCCCAGCAGACTCGAACCCAACAACCTCGACCCATCCGACAAGGTACTTTCCGACATTCGTTCGCGTCTGGTGGCAGATTCGAGTCATGTTATCTAGCTCAACAGACCGTCTTCGCGAGACTACAATCTCTGTTCCCCACGACACCCGGAACGGCGGCTATACCCACTTTTTCTCAGAATGATGTTGCCTTTCCACCCCCGAAGCTCCAATCTTCTCGGAAGCACCCAAAGTTTCTGAAGATCAGAATAATCACGTGGAATATGCACGACTCGCTCCCAAAAGTATGTTTGAAGCTGTATATCTGCGAATTTGGCTACATCTGTTGCGCAGGGCGACTTGCAAGAACTGCTGGGTGCAGTATCACCCCAAGGAAACAGCAAGCGTGTCCCAGACGACGTGTCGACCTTCCCCATCCTGCCCTTAGAGGCTGAACATCCTTATCATCTCATCGTGGTGTGGGTGTTTTCGGTTCGTTTGCAATCCTAACCGAACTGACTTTTTTTTTTCTTTCTGAAGAGCGGGCCAAGAATGTCCGAGCTCGTCTGGTAAGGACATTCGACTGTGCTCATTGCCTTGTCCTGGATGAATCTGCAGGTATACCCATGGGTCTTGGTGCTGGCATCAAACTCGGAGTCCCGGATAAGGAGAAAGACAAGGACAAGTGTGACGACAAGGACCACGAGAAACTCTTTCACCATTTGCAAAGCCTTAAGCGCAAGGACAAGGACAAGGAACGAGAGGATCACCGTGGGTGGAAAAGCTCCGACGACCTTCCAGACGAAATCGTGGTCAACTTCCATCAAGGCGGCTGGACGTCTATGCTCGAGCACTGGCTATGCCATCGAACACAAGCGAATCAAGTGCACGGCGAGCAGGTACCCAGGGACGTTGCAGCTTCGCCCAAGCGTCAGTCGCTCCATCGTCGCGTGACCGTCAAAGAGTCGCAATTGGGGCCTTACGTTCCCTTGGTGAAAGAGAGGATGATGGGATTATACCTGGCAATATACATACATAGAGATATGCGTGACCTCGTCCAAGGCAAGTCTATGTCTATTCGGGAATGTTACCAGCTCACCTTCCTTGCAGGTTTCTCGAAATCGGCCGTCACCGCTGGTTTGATCGGTGGGCGTGTTGGTAACAAAGGTGGGGTTGGTATTAGCCTCAAAATCGACGGTTCCACCTTTTTGTTTTTGAATGCCCATCTCGCTGGTGCGTAAGGTGTTATTGCATCCATTCATTTTTTCATGTCGTTTGCAGCACACGAGTGCAAGGTTTATCATCGGCTCGCAAACCTGGCGAAGATCAAGGTATTTTGTCTAGGTTGCGTTGCGTACCTCTCACTAACTCTTTCTTAGGCTGAGCTTGATGTGGACGATTTCCTGCAACCCAACGATCCCAGAACGATGCAAGAAGGTGACCACAATGGTGCAATTTTCTAACGCGCGGTCTTACATGTTCTTTCCAGATATCACGGACAAGTTTGACTATACCTTTCTTTGTGGCGACTTGAATTTCCGATTAGACATTACCCGATTGCACGCGGACTGGTTGATTTCTAGACATGGTACGTTTCTCTTTTTTCTTTCTTCACGAGGTAGGCTAAGTATAGTTACTCGAAGATTATGCACAAGCGTTTGCGTTCGACCAACTAAAACGGCAAATGGAGACGAACTCGGCATTTTCTGGGTTCCGAGAAGCACCTATCGACTTCCCGCCAACCTTCAAGTACGACGTAGTGAGTCGTTCCAAAACAAGACGACGACGCAGTCGGCGTTCCCCCATCGACGGTAATGAGACTGAAAGGGAGGGCGGGGAGGACGAAGAGGATGCTGAAGGTGAATCGCGCTCGGTGGCATCATCTATATGGACCTCGCACTCCAAGGCCATCGCTTCTGAGCCCGAAGAGGAGGATGGTTTCACCACGTTCCCATCGAACCCGAATCTGGCCGAAGGTGGACGCGCGGCCTTGGCCTTAGCTGCGCAAAAAGCAAAAGAAAAGTGGAAGACGCTCCTCGCGCCAACGGCTGTCGCGGTATCGCATCCAGCCTCCCCCGTGGCCAAGTGGTTGCGGAATAAGCGTGGTTTGCTGGATGTCACCGCGAGGTCGAAATCTCCAGACATTGTTGCAAATCCTCCGTCTCCAGTACCATCGATTGAAGATATCCCGGCGAGCCCCATCGATTCTCCGCCCGATCCAGGCCATCTGTTGGGACCACCTGAGAGGCAACGCATTATAATACCTCGACCGTCGTCGCGCGGTTTTTCTACCAAGTCTGCCCCTTCAACGCCCATCGAGTATCCGCGTGGTAATGGAGACGAGATCGCTGTCTATGATTCTTCCAACAAACAGCGAGTTCCTAGTTGGTTAGTAGTTCTTTCTTTCTTTTTTACTAGCAAAGCTGATCAATAACGGGATCGATTTAGGTGTGACCGCATTCTATGGAAGTCAACTACCAAGCCTGATGCTGGGGATATCGAACCAGATATAGCGGAGGTGGCGAGACAACGGACCCGGGTCGGTACTTTGATCTCTCAAGCTTTTCGGCCGTTAGCGAGGGTTCGGCGCGACTCTGGAGGCTCACCGAAAGCCGAGTCTGTTGCTTCCTCTACCAAGCAAGACTACTTTAGTCGACCGGTGACGAAGGCGGCTGCGGGCATTCGACCGCTGTCGTTAAACATACCCAAGGCCCCTCGGATTCACATCCGAACCAGGACCAGGTCGACGGAAGCGGTGGATAGGATCGAGGACGATGGTCATGCGCACGTCCCCACACGACCGTCGACGCGGTGTTCCGACAGCTCTACGCGCGTTTCTTCCGCTGATGCTCCGACGACCCGGAGAACTTCGGATGCTGATTCTGATTCGCCATCTGTCCCGTCGCTTTCGGTGCCTCAGAGTGATGGTCACTCGGAGTGTCCTCCCCCTGTTCCTCCCAAGGATCCTATACCCACACCACCGTCATCTGGCCGCTGGCGATTGTTCGGCTTCCGACGAGACACTGTTCAGAGCGTGGCTACTCAGGAGTCCGTTGCTACGACAGTCAACCCCACGCCTCAACCCGCTAAAGGCGATGTTGTCTGTTTGAATTACAGCAGTCTGGACGACAAAGGGATGCGTCTCCTGGAAGGTCGAAGTGATCATCGGCCCGTGATTGGATCTTATGCTGTCTACCTATAACTATTCTTTTCGCGTGTGTCCGGTTGATGTATGTTCTTTCGTTGCATCACATCCACCGCTTTACTTTTTCTATTAGACTGGAGATTGCATTTCACCCAACAACGATAACCTTGTAGGCATCGCTGTAGGGTAATGTTGTATGGACTTGACGCACTCATCGGACCTACCATATATAATAACTCAACTTTAGCTCACTTTCAATTTCTTTACTGCCAGATTTGTCTTGTCAACCCATTATCGTAGGAAAACAGATCATACAATAGAGGATTACGAAGAGATGGTAACCTCGACCTCCACACCGGGTTCCAAGCTGATGGAGGTCTAAGGGATTGCTATCAGGACCATGTAAGATTGCATACGGCAAACATGAAGCCTTACGATTTGCTTGACGATCTCGCTCGAAGAGTGGAGGTCAATGAGACGCTTGTGAATCTTGAGTTCGTAACGGTCCCAAGTCTTTGAACCTTCACCACAAGGCTGAGAGGACAAAATGTGAGGCGAATGTACCACGAAGAAAAAAGGGTAGACGAACTGTTTTGCGAGTTGTGATCTTGAGAACCTTGGTCGGAAGACGGACGGGCCCCTTGACACGAAGCTGCTTGTCTTTGGCACGGTTGATGAGGTCCGCAGAGACTGTGTAGGGGCGTGGTGAGCGAGAGCCTGGGGGTAAACGGAGTGAGAAAGCTGCGCACATTTTTCCAAGTTTCGGACGTTGCTGCTCGTGAGGGTGATACGGATCTTGTGGATTTTGGCGGTAGGGACGGCGCCGGCTGCGTCGTATGCTTTCTCGTCCTTGGCGACGTAACTCATTTTTGGTTGGAGTTAGAAGGTGACTAGGAGAGGGGGATAGATGGGTGCGTGCGAGAGCAAAAAGAGATGATGACTACGTACCCAAGGTTGTGTGTGGATGGAGATGGAATATTAAGATTAAAGTTCAAAGGGAACGCTCTCGGTATTTGCCGTGAGTATTGAATTTGCTAATCGTACTTACCCCCAAGTTTGGACTTGTCGACGACTTTCTTCTATGCAAGGCAAGTCGGCCCAACCATCCGACGATGCGGTCTCGCTCATATCTCGCTAGGATTCAACAAGTATTACCCTCCGGACTATGACGGCGAGAAACACAAGAGTCTCAACGCCTATAGAGGTCGGTCACCTTTTCTCATCGATCAATGATCCCTTTTCGTTGACACGTCTACTACAGGCAAACATGCCCTAGGCGATCGTGCCAGAAAGCTCGACAAGGGCATCCTGATCACCCGTTTCGAGCTTCCGTTCAACATATGGTGGTACGCATCCCGAGTCTCCTCCACACCTGATCGATTCATTCCATTCCGGCTCCTCCCAGCGGAACATGCAACAATCACATCGGGATGGGCGTACGCTACAACGCCGAGAAGAAGAAAGTAGGGACGTACTTCTCTACGCCTATCTACTCCTTTCGCTGTAAATGCCACCTATGCGATGGCTGGTTCGAGATCGAGACGGACCCCAAGGTAAAGGCGATACGTCCCCCGCATTTCGTTCGCTGTCTGACGCTCCCCCGTTACCCAGAATACCCGTTACGTCGTTACAAGTGGCGCGAGACAGAAAGACGAGGAATGGAATCCTGAAGAGAACGGGGGTTTCGCGATACACGGTAAGGCTTTTACCTTCTCTCACTCCATCTTTCTTTGCCTTCACACCCTTTCAACAGACACCGAAGGCAACGCGGGACCCGCCGATCCGCTCGCAGCCCTAGAAAAGTCGACCACTGCCCAAGACCACCTCAACAAGGTGCAAATCCCCAGACTCGAATCTCTCCAGGAGGTCTCCGATCGCTACAACAACGATCCGTACGCCCTCTCCTCCCTCGTCCGCAAACGGTTTCGTGCGATTAAGAAGATCGATGCGGCGAAGCGCGCGGCAGACGATCAGCTCAAAGGTCGGTATGGGTTGCCGGAGACGCTACCGCTCGCGGCCGAGGACGACGAATCTAAGAACACGGCTCGGGAGCAGTGGGAAAGGGGCAGGAGAGAATACGAAACCCAGACGAGCATCAGGAAGGCGAGGTTATCGGCCACCACCATTTCTTCGTCGCTTTTGTCGGCTAGTTCGTCTCAAGGTCGTGATCCGCTTGCTTTGCTAAAGGCACGGGTGCTCAGCAATACCAATACTCGCCAATCTCGTGCCTTGCCCGGTAAACCCCCAGACAGATCCAAGTAATAATCGATAGATGTTGTAACATTGCCATCATTTCATTGTAAAATCACATCACGCACTGTACCCAGCTCGTTAGCTATCCATTAAGAGACCAAGGTCTGAGCAAGAATACGCGATAGCAGAGTAGAACAACATTAGGAATA
The DNA here is from genome assembly GCA_038091415.1 of Leccinum variicolor. Classification (NCBI taxonomy): domain Eukaryota; kingdom Fungi; phylum Basidiomycota; class Agaricomycetes; order Boletales; family Boletaceae; genus Leccinum; species Leccinum variicolor. The sequence continues at coordinate 9,653 of JBBPOK010000086.1, read as the reverse complement.
CAGAGCAGTGACACATAAACCAAGAAGGAAATAGTAGGATAACAGGGGGTAGAGGCAGTTAAGACGCACTCGAGCACGTCACCACGAACGAGCAATGAAAAAAAATCAGTATATCCAGCATAAAGATGGAGGCAAATAAATAGCTGCAACACACAAACCAACGAAACAGTATCATGTCAATGATGTAAACATCGCCCATGGCTGGTCCACTGTATGCATAGGGCCTTCCCATTTCCAGTTGTCAGTCTGATAATATGCTGACTCGCCTCCGTCGATCTCTCTCAGAGATCCCAGTCGAAGAGGATCACCTATCTCCTCGATTTTTGCTTTATCGGGTGATCCACTCCCCAATGAATCACCCTCCGACCCCGACTCTGGGCTGGGGTTCGCCTCCGACGAAGACACAAGATCGGGCGTAGGCGCCTTGGAATCGCTATCCTCGTCGCCGAGGTCCGTAAAGGAAGAAAAATCAATAAATTCCAAGAATGCATCGTTGGCGGGGCCCATGTGGGGTGACAGGGCAGTTGGTGGCGGTCCTATGTCCCCGGCTCCATGCACAGCAAGTGCGGCTGCGGTGGCGGCTGCATCTGCAGGTTCCTGAGCAACGCCTGCCAAGATCTGGTCCAATGAAGAGGCAATGTCATGATGGATCTCGTTGTCCGTGGTCGTGGTCATGGCAAATAGCTCCTTCATACGGTCAAAGAACGCAGCAGCGTCGTCCTCAGTCTTGATGTTCTCCACTTCCTGCTGCTTCTTCACAAGCGCCTCACTCATCTCTCCCTCCCATTCTGTCTTGGCCTTCTTTGGTGATGGCGCATTACTCACCTCAGCTTCCGAAGGGGCCACGCTAATAAAGGTAGAGATATCCTCTTCGGGAGGACGCTTGACACCAGCCACGAAAGAAGGAGCTGTTTCCGGAGTGGCAGGTCCCTTGCCCGCCGTCGACATTTTCCGGTTGACTCGGCCTGCAGCCTTGCCCCTCGCCTTCAACGGAGGCGACTTCGGGGTCTGGGGGGAGGCAGCTGTAGTTTGAGGGGTGGGAGCATTGGTGGCGGGAGTGGATGATGATGCTACCGCGGGAGGAGGGGTGGGGGATGCTAGACTAGTGGAGGCCGGCTGGGCTGACGGGCTGCGAGGGATATGAAAAGGTTTCTTGGTCGGTTGTGACACGGACGGCGGCTGAGGTGGGGGTTGGCTAGGCTGCGAATGTGATTGTGGCGGTGGTGGAGGCAGAGACTGGGGGTGTGCAGGCGGAGGCTGCAGATGCGTCTGTTGTGGGGGAGAAGGTTTGGTGGACACAGGACGTCCATTATTCAGAGGTACAGGAGGGACTATATGTGATGGATTATGGGGCGGTGGCACAGCGGGAGGCGCGTGGGGAGAAGGAGCGGATTTACGGGCGAGGGTGGGAGTGGGAGTGGCTTGTTGGTGAGAACTGGCAGCGGCGGCCATGCTAGCCGCCTTCATTGCGCGCCAACGGTTCTCAAACTCCTCGTTGAGCTTATGGATTTGTATCTGCATGTTCCGCAGGTTCACCAGAGGAATTATATACTGCGGTGAAGAAGTGGACAAGAGTTGCCGTTGCCTCGCCACTGTCATCACCTAAAGCGCGAGTCACCGGCTAAGAACGACAACCACAAAGAGGCGAGGCAAACTCACAATGGCGACATATTTCCGTAGAAGCTCTTCGCTTTTGAAAACCGCGTAATACATGTGCAGTCTCTGATCCATCTCTGCCGTCATCTTGAACACTTGCTCCAGAACTTGATTATACTCTAGTCGCTGCTCGTCCGGGATGTGATACGTTTTGTTCATTCCGGGGAGACCTTACAAAGGGCATGAGTGGCAACAAGGAAAATATCGCAGGAGCTCACTACGTTGTTGGAATACAGTTTTGAGGTTATGTATCGCCAATATTGCGTGCTGGAGTTGTTCCTGTGTCGGTGGTTGCTGATTATGTGCGGCACCAGAGTTCTCTAACACGAAGTTCCCGTTCACCATCTTGCCCTCGCCAGGCTGCATGTTGTTCGCTCCAGTAGTTTGGTGGGGTCGCTGAGCGCTGGGTTGTAGACCCATGGGCTGCTGTTCAGGTACATTGGACAGTTGACCCTGCGCATTCGCATTGTTCTGTTGTTCCTGTTCAGCGTTCCTCTTGGCTATGAGCTGAATTTGTTGATGCTGGTAAACCTTCATAAGCTCCCCACGATGGCGCTCCACGAAGTTGATAAGTTGCTCGTGAACACGTTGAGCACGCATCTCCTGGACACTCGTATGCGCATACCGCGCAGCCGCCGCAATGAGCTGCGGGTTGTAACCAGGGCGGGAAGCGTTTGGAGGCATCTCCGTAGGGTTACCAGGCAAGCTAGGAGTCGCGTTGTTGCCAACGGGGAGGGGATTGGGGTTCATTTGGTGCATCGGCGGCTGTTGCGGTGACCCCGTCCCCGTACGGTTTTTGACCGTCATGATATAGGCGTTCTCAAAGTGCTGAAGATGGTGCTCATAAGTGTTCTGAAGCTGCTGGGCGATTCCGGGCCCGGACCGCGCTGGGTCAGAATCGGTCCCAGGGAACTGAACGAAGTTTAATCGACCACCAATGACGGCCCACATATCTCGTTGAGTAACCTGGTCAAAATTAGTGTCGATTCCAGGACAATCTCGCACTCTGGTAACTCACTGATGATGCGCCACCTTCATGCATGACAAAAACGTGCAACTGATGCAGATCGACCGACCTGTTATCCCCAATGGGCACACGAAGGTCTGCACTTATACTTTGGCTTCGACAGAACGATCTATAGGTGGAGTCAAATCGCGCCTTGTCCAGGGGCATAATATCTCCTGGTGACGGCCGCGTCTGATTCGGATTCGTAACTTTCTGGCCTCCTGGCGGTGGAAAGTTCCCTAAATTAGGAGACACAGAGTTCGGTAGTTGACCACCAGGAGCTCGGTGAGGGGTACTCCCTGGTCGAGGGGGAGGTATGGTATTCGGACGTGGTGTGCCTAGCTGTTGGTTCAAAGAACCTTGACCCTGGTTAGGCATCGAAGATGGGCCATTGCCCGGAGGAATGTTATACGTAAGGGATTGGTTAGCCTGACTAACAAAGCCTGGTTGGACCTGGGGGTTGGATACGGCTTGTTGTTGAGGCTGCTGCAAAGCAGCATGTGTCCTATCAAGAGGTCAACAATGATTGGCAGATTCGATCACCAAATAGACATACATATGAGACACATTCGAGGGAGGGATATTCGCCATCTGCTGAGTCAACATGGCGCCAAAAGTGGTCATAAACTTGTGATACATCTCTTTCCGAGTAGCAAGTTCAGTACGAAGTTGACCGATCTTTTGCTGTGTGAGAGGATCGACCGAGGTCGCATTGCGAATAGACTGTAGGAGAGACGTCAAGTTGGCCTCCGACTGTGAGCATAGGTTGAACAGATAGTTCCTTCTCTCCTGGAACTCGGAGGCGGTCACGATCCTCTTCGCAACATTTGGCTGTTGGTTCCCAGGAACCATTCCCTGATTAGCACCGGAGGGAACCATGGATTGCGCAGTGGGATGAGGAGAACCGTGCATTTGGTCGTGAGAAGGCTGTATGGAAGAGGAAGCAAACATGTCCACGGTGTTCTGATTCTGCGCATGCTGAGACCCGAGACCTGACTGCTGCTGGAGACGAACGAGCTCCTGTTGCTTGAGCATATTGAGCTGGCGGGCGTTGGAGTTGTTCATCGTATGCATCATAGGGTTCATGTTGAACGCATTCTTCATTTGCTGGGTATTCATGGCCACGTTGGAGGAATTGGACGGCATGAGGAGCTGGGAGAGATTGGCTTGAGGATCGTGAAAGCCAGGAGGGTTGATCCGTTGACCATTGAGACCGAACGATTGCTGTATCTGCTGAACGATAGGCTGACCTTGACCATGGGAGAGTGCCTGCCCTCGCACGAACTCTTGCATCTAAAGAAGGAATATGTCAGTACAGACGTAATTACCAGAAAAGTGGTTCACAGTGAAACACGGTGGGTATTGACAGGGAAAAAGGTTGCATTATACGGTAGGCGGCAATTAGTGGTCGTCTACGGAGCGATTGGAAAGAAGGGGAAATTACATCGCACATCATACGGATAAGATATGCATCTCCGGAGAGAATTTTCCCAGACGAGGGCGGGAAAAACTGGGCTGGGAGAGACTTGCCTGGTGGTTCATCTGGGAAGAGGCCAAATCGCCCGACTGCTGAGTGCGGTATGCGTTCTGAAGCTGGTTCTGAATCTGCCACATGCGATTGTGCTCGGGGTTAGAGAGCGCCGAAAGCATCTGGGCGTCGGGCTGCTGAGACTGCGGCTGCTGTTGGGAGATCTGGGACTGTTGAAGGGAGCTGGACGAGAGGTTCGGGGGGAACATGGGGTACGGGTGCATGCGATCGGCCATTATCCAAAGTCCTGGGTTGAGCGAGCTGGATTGATGGCTGTTTTAGGGTGCAGTGGGGCGCTACGACGGCCTGGACGAGCTCGAGGGACGAGCAACGGCCGAGGGTAGTGTCGGTGATGAGGGGGGCCGTGCGCGACGACGGGGAGGGAGGAGGACGACTGCAGCAGCAAGTACAGAGGATGCAGCTGGTGGTGGGAGCGAGGTTGGGTCCGACCTTCCAAACACCTGCTAAGCACAGACCATAACGGACAAAGTCGGACTTTGAAACATCACATTTCCATACAAAATCATTCCTAAAAAGGGTATATCCTCAGTAATTTTACTACAGAAAATGCTCGTTATATGCATGACGCCCGCACGGCCCAATCTCTTGGCCGGCCCGGAAACGGTCTACGAGCGACGGTCTACATATTCATCAATCATTTTGTTTGCCCTATCCTTCAGCACGCCTTGCCCTCACCACCCGCGGTGGGTAGTGGAGCATCAACAGGAACGTGCGTGCGAAGCTGCCCTTGGTTCTCGCTCGTGGACAAGGGAGGGAAATGCCTGGCATCTTGGATTTCCATGTGTCTTTATTTTTGCTAGATATATACATTCAAAACTCAAAATACTCACCTCGCACAGCCTGTAAAATATTACGTAAAGCGAGCCAAAAACAGCATATGTTGTTCAGGCCAGACAACCAATGAACGGAGGGTTGGGTGTCAAGTTACAACGGGGGCTGTCTCGAATGCACTGTCAGCGCTGCTAAGTATCCCAAAATATTTATTATCGATGCGGTGTGCGCTGAGGCTGTATGACACCTCATAACGAGTCAGCTCGGGGACTCGAGCTATTGAGGGGCCAGATAGCCTGCTTTCAGTGTTTCCACGAGGGTCATCCAGGCCCAGTATGGCCAAGGCACTACCAATTGTTGAAGTTCAACGTGCATTGTTATGAAACGAAGCGGAATGCTACAAGTGCATGGGTATGGATAGTATGGATAGCAAGTGATGAACCTGAAGAGACGGAGTCCTGATGTAGTACAGTTCACATCCGCGAATAATAACGATCGACCGTCTATCCAAACGACTAGTAGACATTAGTCCCAGATAGGCTCCCCCTCTAATTAAACGGAAAAGAACGGTGGTGCAGCTTCTAAATCAGGGACCGAAACCGGTCCATATCCGCGAGGTGAAAAGCCTCGCTGCGGCGCAACGATCCTTCCGTGACACTCACGGCTTCTTCTGCTGCTCTGCAATCCGCTTCCGGATGGTCTCGATCACAGAACTGACGTAAAGGTGGTCGAATTGTTGCAGACGATCCTTGTAGACTTTCTCTAGATGAGCCGCTATATCCGTTGAGCACCTCGCCGGCGCGGTAGCCGTCGCAGCCGTCTGGATAAACCCGAGACGTCCCCCAACCACGTCCCAAGATTTGCGAGCCGACACCTGCGATAAGAAAAAAAGTCACCAAGAGGCTTCACGGTGAGAAAAAGCAACTCGATAACCAACCCTGGCAAAACTTCCTTCTTGCATGATCGCGACATGCAACGCATACACATCGATCACGGGTCTGGTTGTATCCGGCATAACGATGGTCGTATTCATAGGAATAGACTTTCCTTGGCAAAAGTGAGCGTAAGCCGCGTCGAAGCGGGGTTTGTCGAGGGCAGGAGGCATATATGTTGCAAGGGCAGCGAACTGTTCCGCCGTCGGATGCGCCTGCGAGACTTGAGAGATGGCTTGGTTCAGCCGGAGTAACAGTTCTTCGCGGCGCTTGATCTCAAACTGCGCTCTCTGGTACTTGGCAGTCCAGGAAGGCCCTTCCTGAGCTTGGCTCGTCGAAGGGGTAGTGGTTGTCGCGGGCGCGGACGTCCCAGCCGATACAACATCGGGCGAACCAATGGGCGACTGAGCCGCCTGGGCCTCAAGCTGCGGCTGAGCAGCACGCAATTCGGCAGCGAAAATTTTCCAGGACTCGATTGATTCTTGGAGAACGTTCCGGCGTTCGAGGAGTTCGAGAATGTTGTAGACCTTCGTGGGGACTTGTGGTTGTCCCGTGGAAGGACCCAGCTGAGGCTGAGAAGATGATCGGCGAAGTTGGTGAGCGTCCAAGGAAGCGTCAGAGACGTTTGGAGGGACAGATGGCGTGGTTCCGAACGGTGCATCAGAAAGCTTGAATTGCGTGGACGGCCTTTGCATAAATCGATCAACGTCGTTTTATTTTGGCCGAAAAGTCTGTCACCAGCATACCTCTTGCCTCCCGCCTCCGAGTCGACCTCTGCGCTCGTGCCTCCGCCCTGATTTTCTTCATACAGTTCACCATTCTGGGCCATCTTGATGGCTCTTTCAACTCTATCTAACAAATCTTTCCTGTTCCTCGCTTCGCCGCGCACTTGCTGCATCTTGGAACTTGGTATACCGGATCGGGCAGCCATTAAATGGAGGACGGCATCGTCGATGTGGGAGATCGCTTTCTGAAGAAGAAGATTGCGAGCGCGAAGATTCGATACGAGCGTCGTACGAGATTGCGGGTCACCGCTGGGCGCGCCAGAGGTCGAGTGGGGTGGGGCAGTGGAGGGACGTGGAGGGACCTCGGACAACTTGGGTGTCATGGAATAGGGTCTAGATAATACGGGAGGCGATCGTAGCTTTGGATCCGCCATTGTCGGTGTGGGTGGTCGAGTGGACACATTTGCGAGTGGTGTTTTGCAAGTTGGAGGAATCGGATCTTCTTGGTCGGGTAAATTGCTACCACCGTCTGGTATCATGTAGCATGTGGGATCTGACGTAGACGGCTGGTCAGTCAGTCCCAAAAAAAGGTTGAAATGAGCCAAGCACCGACGAAGAAGCCGCTCTGTTCAAGACTTTAAGAGGTAATCCTAGGCCATTTAGGCGGCGCCGCCACAACCGCAGGCGAACAACTTCGACGAGCCTAAATTGCGACTCAAGCTGCAAAGATAATACTACGATAGATACAGGGCGTGATACATGGCGAGATGGTAGTCCATAGTAGGATGTAATATATCAATGGGAGGCGCTTCCTGAGCTGTTCCCATCCTCTGTAGATTTGATCACGATGGCGGGACCTGCCTCTAATATTATATCGTCGTCGTCGTCTTCATCGATGTCCTCATCTTGCTCGACCTGTTCGTCGTGATAAAATATCCCAGTTTTGCTGGCATAGTCACTTGGCAGCCGAGGGGATGTGGAATTCTTGACAAGGGGAAGAGGGCCAACGGATATAATATCTTCATCGTCGTCTTGGAGTGGAACCTGTGAAGGGTCGACCTCTTGTATGCATGCTACCTCGCGCTTGAAGTAATAACGGAGGGCGACGGGTATCAAGACACCGATGACGACGGCAGACAAAAGGAGAAAGTTTCTCCATGAAAAGAGGTTGAAATCTGCAGCCGAAGTCATTTCGTCGAGACCACCGCCAATGGAAGTATGTATGACTGTGGTACCAAATACGCCGAGCCAAGTGCTTGTCCAAAATGGGAGGAGATTAATACCAACGTGGGGACAGATGATGTTGATGACCCAGTGTGGGGGGAGGGGGGCTATGCGGAGGATGATGAGAAAGGAGATCATGTTGTCTCTATGCTGGATGAGTTTGTCAGCCCAGGTGTCGAGACGGGCCTTCCAAGAGGGAAGGGTGAGGAGGGCTGGGCCGAATGCTGCGCTGATGTAGTAACAGAGTACCGCGCCAGTTGCAACGCATGTGCAGGCGAGGGGTAGGGCGATGGGGACACCCCAGACAGCACCACCAAGAATGGAAAGGTACATGGAACCAGGCAGTGAGAAGGCTTGGCAGCTGAGGCAGAGGGTGAGGACAAGAAAGGGGAGAGATGGAGGACGTACAACAAATAGGTGATGACATAACAGACGACTATCCGGGCCGGGTAGATATCACGATACTTCTTTAAGAGACCATTGAGTGCCTTGAGGTCGTCGAATGACTTGGGTACATGCAGCAGTGCACGATCGTCGCTATAATGGGTTGAGAAATGGGAAGTGGGGCACAGAGAAAGAGACAGACGGTTCGAGAGTGGGGAGGGCGAGGAAGAGCGTCCCACCGAGGAGGAGCGTCGCGATGATGAAGAGTGCGGCCATGCGGAGTGCGGTGGCGAGGAGGAGACGTGCCGGTGAGCGGGTGGGACGGGACTCATCAGGTAGGAGAGGGTCTGTGTCGCGGACTGTGTCGAGCGTGTACTCGGACGGGTTTGGGTGGTGCATTGAGAAGAAGGACTGTATATTACATAATAAGATATGTAAAAAGTATAACCCTTAGATACCACGTGATTGATATACAAAGGAAGGTGCGACGGGGAACGGGCGAGCCGTCGACGAACAAGAGGGCGATCAGCGATGACACACATCCTCCCTCCTCACTCGGACATTTCACTGCACACCGCTCTACACATGGAACAGCGACAACAGCACAATAACAACGACAACGACTCTAACAACGTCCCTCAGCAACAGCAACAGCAGCACCATGACCTCAACCAGCAGCCAGCTCAGCCCCAACAAGCGCCCTCCCAACCCCCGAAGAAACGCAGAAAACCAGACTCTCCCCACGACGATGTCGGTTCCCCCTCAGAACCAAGACGTCTAAGACGCTCCCATGAGGCTTGCGCACGCTGCAGGAGTAAGAAAATTAAGGCAAGTCCCGTCGGTAGTCACCGACCGCAAATCTCCGTTCGCCTGTCTCACTCCCAGTCCCAGTGCGATTCAAAGCACCCAAAGTGCACCGCCTGTGCGACCGCGGGCGTGCCCTGCCAACAGGAGGACAGACACAGACAGACTCTCACACTCCGTGGTCACACAGAGTACATCGAGCGCCAAATCGCTCTCTGCGATGCCCTTCTCAAACGTCGTCTTCCTGGCTTCAGCCTCGCAAATATCGACGATATATGTGTTCGTGAGGGCATCGACCTCGAGGGCGCACCGCCCCCTCCCCCAGATTTCCATGGCTCTCCATTTCCGCAGCACGCCAATCAGCCCCCACCGGGCTCTCCCTACTACCCGGCTCTCGTCCCGCCCGGTTACCCCGCCGTACCAATCTATGGCCCCTATCCACCCCACCTCCCCATCCCCCCTCCCGGTTCATATCCCCCCCACATGCATCCAGGCTTCCCTCCTCCCCCTCCCCCTCAGCATATGCAGCCACCTCCTCACCAGATCCAACCTCATCCCCCCCACCATGTTCACCCTCCCCACCCTACCGTCGAGGTAAAGGG
>JBBPOK010000085.1:0-79176 GCA_038091415.1 Leccinum variicolor | reverse complement strand
ATAACTTCTCTTTTTAGTCAAAAGTTCGCGCACTTCCCTCTGCTGGGACTGCGGCACGTTTGCTGCAACACTCACATTGTGAGACCCGGACGTCGTTCGGCAGACAAAATAGTCAAAGGGGCGACAAAAAGAGCAGCGACAATCTTCGCAGACAGGGTACCACGGCACAAGGGGGCGAGAGAATCTCGAAAGCTCAACACATTAGCTGTGATGACAAAGAGTATCCTTATTTAGTTAAAAGTTCCCATACAACGCTCTGCTTGGTGCCTGACCATTTGAGCGGATCAAGATACCCTCCAAAGCACAACTCACATCATAGAACTCAGAGCCAACTCAGAGCAGACGACATTATCCGACAGGCGACAGGACAATAGCGCATGCAATTAAGGAGCCAGACCGTGACAATAGCGCATGCAATTAAGGGGCCAGAGATGATGACAAATAATATCTTTTTTTAGTTAAAAGCTCCCAGGGGGGGCTTTGGAGCGGGACGTTTGGTGCAATTACAAACCCTCCTCCACTTCGTGGGAGTCGGGGACGTACCGAACGGTTCAGCGATAACCGTTCGCAGCTCTGCGAGATTGTTTTAGGGCAGAACTCATCCTGAAAAGAGCTACATACCTGTAACTCGCCCGCCCCGAGTGCCCCGAATCGTGTGGTGGGACTTGATGATCATGACTGGCCGGTGTCGGCGGCTGAGGTTGATTCGGGGTAGGACGACTTAGCAGCATGCCTCTCATGAAAGACACCAGGCCGCGCTGAGATTGTGGTGCCGTTGGTGGCCAGTCAGGACGGTGCACTGCTGCAATTTGATCTGGCTTCCCGCGGGATACGAATCTGGGTGACCTGGGTCTGTTGTCGATTCTTAATCGTACGATTTCGTTTGAAAGCGGAATCAGGCTTCTCTACCTTGTCCTGATATGAAGTAACTCGAGAAGACGGTCGAGCATTATGTTAGAAGAACGACAGCAGGAAATCTGTCGGGAATGTCCTGTGCGACATTCAGATGGCAGTCAAACAGCCAGTCCAGGATGGGTACTACTAGTAGTAGTAGGAGCTCACTGGAACTAGAGATCTCGTGAAGACTGTGAGACTTGGGAATCGCGTTCACCGAAACTCAAGGTACGAGAGAGAGAAAGGACTAGAGGAAGTGAATTTATTACCGCACTGAACTCCCTGTGCGTTGCCCGAACTTGAAATATTGCTGCACTGCACTCGTTCAAGCGCTCACAATATTAATGTGGCGGCTGTGCAACATTAGAATGCTGTGTCATGTGTTCATTCTTATTGTGGAGGCGTTCTCGAGCGAACGCCAAATGTACAGTAACGGAATAACATAGGTAATGACCACTGCAACGAAGCAAACGAGGTTGCATGTTCACAAATCGCCGGCTAATGCTTCTTAACTTCTCTTCCTTGGTAGTTGGCCGCGTTCGGAACACTTGAAGGAAGGTGGAGCTGTTAGCTACGTTTTGCAACGGAATGCGACTCACTGGTGGGTTCCTCTGTTGTCCGTCCGGCCACCTTGGTTGGATGGCTGTTGGTTTGGAACTTGACTAGCAATGTTAGCGCTAATACGAACAAGTCCATGAACGGATGCCTGATCTGAGAAGAGGAACGTAATTGTAGATACCTGTTGCCGGAACGGACCGTCGCTGAATGTCTTTCGAGCTCTCCACGCGGAGTGAACCTGTACCTAGTCAAGAGGCCAGCTTAATCTGCCGGCTGAAGAGTGATTGATGAACAACAACACACGTTTGCCGGGTTGCACATTGATCGGGGGACGAGGGACGGTAACCATCATCCGAGCGAGAATCATCGCTAGATGGTTTGGTCAGTGGTTCACTGGTCGGCTCGGTCTGAGCAGGATATGAGCTGACTCGGGATGTCTGGGCGAATCAGAAGGTTGGTTTTCGTGAGCGGTCATTTCGTGAGGCAAGTCGGAGAGTGATCAGCGGTGAGATCAAGAGAAGCTAGTGGGGAATCCCTAGGAGGCCTTTTATCAGTCTAGGGGTGCGCGCTAGGTGACCTGATGAAGTGGCTAAAGTTTGAAAAGTGGAAATAGAACGAACATGTGACCATCTAAAGACGCTGAAGATAACGATGATAATCATTGTGAACCGTTACCACGCAGGAAATACCTGCGGTTGGAGAAGGAATAGTAGCTTTCCGAGTCGGGGGGACGGTTTTGCGGTGGAGCATTGGAGAGTCACACGATGGCAAACAGACTGATCATATGAAGTATGCTCCTTCGTACAACTGAGGCGTCAAGGGGTTCGTAGCTGGCGAGTGGCGGTGCTTCGAGAAGCCAGGTAACTTGCAGCCATTGGACGATTAGGACATGATGCCGGATACATGGTAGAACACCAGAGTCCATCATGTGGCTGGATGCCAACTTGTAATGTAGTGGGCGTCAATAATCATGGTCCTTGACACCGAACGTCTGCGATGCATACAAAGCGGGAGACTGCTGCCCAAGAAATAGACCTTGGGAAAGGTGCCAGAGTATATATAGGTTTAGCGGTGCACATCCGCGAGCATGCACAGTCGCCCGGGGCAGCGAGCAAGTCAGTGCCAGAAGAAAACAACGCAACTTTGAAGTGGGTTGAAAAACGTTCGTTGTGGCCAACTTTCTGGCAACTCTTTTTGGTGAGTGCGTGGGAAGAGATACGTAATTAAATAGCGAAGAAAATTACGTAAATTATTTATTACTATGGACGTTCCACAGGGAAACGACCTTGCTTACGCAAGGTGGTTGTACACTGCAAGTATATATCGGAAGTGGACTTCAATGAGGCGATGCTTGAGGGTGTAAGATCAGATCTCTATTGGTGCTATGCACTGGCAAGTAACCAGCGCCGTGGTACTTAAAGTCTTCCCATTCGACAACTCAGGCCATTCAACGGTAAAACCCAAAGATGCCACATCCCAGTGACGTTCTTCCTCAGGCTACCCTCAATCCCGTGACTTCGTCCAACACCGCACGGTATGGCAGTCTCCGCTCCGGCTAGTGAGTAAGTTCAGTCTGGGTTCATACTTAGCCAAACATCTTGCTCTCAGCGTCCAGCTTTGTCCTCAAATCATCGGCCGAGGACCTCCGATTTTGCGTACTGGCAGGTCGGTCCGCTCATCTCGCCGAACATGACACACACCTCACACATCCCCTATTCAAGTATATCTTTGACCGCAGACTGGCAGCCCTACGTTCACCCCGAGGGACAGCCGTACTATGTGCTCTTCGGCAAATTCGACTTCGCAGTCGTTACCGAGGCGAATATGCGCGACCTACCCACCCAAGGTCGAATTCTCGATTGTGTCCGAGTAGCAAACAAGGAATTACAGTTGCATGACATCAAAGTCCCGTCTCGATGCGAACTGTTTTTGGAATTGGGAGACGATCAGCTGTCTTGCAACTACTACTTTGTCGATCATATCGGAAAGTGTTTGTTCTGGCTCGATGATATGGCCACCGAATGCCTCGATATTCCAGCCGCCATGTCTCCATCGCACCTTCGTGAGTTTACTCCCTCTAGACACGTTAGCTACCTCTTACAAATGTCTAGAGGCGGCGCTTGAACGATTGTATTGGGTTCATGTCGAGTATTTCCCCATGCATCACGAGTCACACGAGCAAGATTTTTCGCGCATCGTGACTGATGTATACGATATGATATCCCACGGTCAAGCGGGTGAGACTCATGTTGCACACCGCATTGACGACATTCCGCTCACGCGCGGACGATAGACAGATTGACGTCACGAACTTCCACGTTCCCCTACACAGCAGATACATGCGGGCATTTCTTGAAACTGTTGTCAAGGAAGAAAGGTGGGTCTATCCTACGCGATCCTTTGCACTCGTAACATTGCTGTCATTACAGGACAGCGCGTGGATGGATACACTCTCTGTTACGCTGGTAAGACATAATCAAGCAAGCTTTTCCTTTTCTGACCGTATTGGTTTAGCGCGCCTCGCTGGTGCTATAGGTATGTTTAAGGGGATGCACAAAAATGCTTGCCGCTTAGCATTCATTGCAGCGAATCAACGATTCATTACGCTCTATGGCCAGCATCCCGCACAGCTGGATAGATGCCAGGAAATGTTCAATCCTGGCGGCATTCAACACAAATGGCTATTGACCCTAGCAAATTTGTTAATGTGGGGCATTCCTCAACACTACAATACTCTCCTAGACGATTTGTATGTAAATGAGCAGGTGTATGCAGATCAGTGGACACAGCTCGTGTCCAAGTCTCTGGCCGATTGGACAAGCGTTTTGTCATGCGTACGCCCATTTATCTTACCTGAGGTCGACACATTTAACGTTCCGTTTCAGAGTCTTCCCGTTCTCATGTAAGCCGAACAGATACCTCTTCCACAGTCGGGTCTCAAAAAAGGAACGTCTTCAGAACCAGCGTCCTGCTTGCAAATGTCCGCGGTGGCACGGTATCCACATCAATACCATCAGTACTTTCTTGTGCGATCAGCGTTGCCTCAGCCTCCTTCCTGCATCTGAGGCACCAGCCACTAGCGGAGTCAAGCGCTGCGGTTGGCGTACGTCGGTCACCTGTCTTTGTTTTCTCAGGCTGACTTGGCAATCCCCGCCACCCCCTCTTTCTGTTTCTGCTTTCCAGGCTCGGTACCTGCACTTTTCCAAATCGAGCACCGTTGGGTTCCTCCCCTTGGCGACCGCGTTCAGTCTCCCTAGGGCGACTTACCTGTGGGGCATTGGGCTTCTCGCTGCTCAGTTCCTCTTCGTTGTCTTTCACAGCGTCAACAGAGTCGTTGCGCTGATCGCTGCGTGCGGCGTGACTGCCGTACTGATATGCTTACTTTGTGTAACACATCCAGAGGACGCCAGCGTCCCGTCTCTCTTCAGGTCATTCATCGCGCTGTTTGCGCCCAATATGTACAATTCCAATGCTCGCGAAGAGGAGCAGATGGTTTAGAGATGCACCTGTCCTCACTTAGTTCTTCCGAAATGCCATTAAACTGGGTGGGTAGAGGTGCTTCTTGTTCACGTCCCACGGCTCATAAGCCCAGTGTAAGAATGGTGTCAGATATACCTAATCTCTGGCATATCCCATCTAAACGAAAGAGGGATAAAATTTCCTTCAGAATTTACTTAATTGCCTCGATGGCCTCAGGCTTGAAGGCCTCAATATGTACCAGTATGGATGATTCTGTATTCACTTAGCGCCAGTCTCGATTATACCGTATGCATCATCGTTATGATACCCTCCACTAATGACAATGTAGGTGTCGTAGGTGTAGAAATAAGCTTTGGTCGTTTGGTCGCAATTTGGTCGCAATTAAAAAAAGGAAACGAGACGGTCGATCCAAGATCACCTAAAAATCAAAACCCGTCCGAGCTGTTCTGGTTGGAAGGCATCCGACTCCGGAGACGAGCGAACTCGGTGATGTGCAACTTACCATGAGGTAATGGTTGCCTAATCAAGAGTGGCGCAGCGGATCACTAGGCTCAGCAAGCCCCTGTTTCTGCCCTGTCATTGTGGATGACCCTCCAGCCTGAGCTGTGCATACAGTCCCAACATCATTGCAGTAAGTCTATTTGCAACTCTGCCGAGTCACTAGTAACTTGTAACCATGTTACTAAGGGACATCCAAGTCGTCCAAAGCTAATTCTCTCACCTTTCCTTGCCAGCAGCTCCGAGCTAGCCAAAGCATTTTAACAAGCTTAGTGGGACCACGAGTAGCATGGAGCCTCCTTACGGTGATGCTCAACCCTGTAAGTCAAATTTGTTGCATCCTTGCAATAATTGATTTGGCATTCGTTATCATCCAGTTACCTTCTCAGTTGAGGCTGCAAATGAGATTCTGCAGCTCTGTACCACTGAAGAAAGTGTGGTAAGTACTGTATGTTTCATATTCCTGGTGCTTACTATCCACAGATACTTCATCCTATCTCTTATGGCGATTTTCGTGCCTTTGTTGGCTTTGTTGAAAAGTCTACAGAATCCTCGCTTCCAAAGTAAGCTCACCCTTTGTAAACTGAACACATTTGGTTCATACAGTATGTTCTAGATTGACATATCTTTTCGACAAGAAAACTGCCATTGTCGAATTACCAAACCGTATCCACCGAATCTTCGGAGTGGCATTGTCAGATATATTTGGAGAGCACCGAAAGAAATCAGATCACACAGGGTTTTGTGTTTTAACCTCTGCCAACGATCGCATCACAACCGAAACGATCAGCGATGTTCCTGATCTTTCTCTCGTGGTCAGGTCCAACCACAAAAAGGCACGATTCCGGAAGCACTTGCTCGTCTTCGAATGTGTATCTTCCGAAGAGGATCCCAATCAGCTTTTTCGAAAGGCTCAAACACTCATTGCTTCCCTTCCCGACGTTCTCATGCTTTTCATCGTGCAGATCCACGAGAGGCAGCGATATCGCTCTCCAAAGGAACAATCACACGCTTGGGGGATGCTCGAAGCCCCCCTTCTCGACTATGACGAGTTCCTTGAACTGAATGACGATGAAGCAGGACCAACCAACCCCATCGGGGCAGATTTCTTTGGCCCGGTTCGCGCTGGAGGGCACACTTGGTGTGATATCAGCGAGGTCAAGTACCATGTCTGGCTGAGGAAAGACGACGGAAATTTCGACATCGATATGCAAACCATGGCACAAACCGCATGGAGCGCCTATGGAGTAAGCTCTATAGCCATATTCTACTAGTATCTGACTTTATTGGCAGGTACTTCCATCCTCAGACAACGGCGGTGATATGGCCCATGTCGAGGCTGTCATAAATAGGGGTCTGGCAGCCATCCAGGCAACCATCCAGAATTTGCACAACACTGTATGCGATGCAACCTTGCGGCAGGAAGGTCTCCAACGCAACGATGTGGACCGCACTCTTTTTAGTATGCCACTGGTCCTGCCTCCAAACTGGGATTATTTCCGTCGTGAACTCGCAGGGGCAAAGTTGGAAGGGGCCTATAACCGCTACAAGGCATGGCATGACAATCACATCTTGCACAAGTGAATACCTGGGCGACACAGACTACAGCCCCGATGATGTATAGTGTAGTGTGTAGTATGTAATTTTAATACGCCGTTACACCCACCACAGGGCCGCCGCGTGCCCCTGTGGTTCCCTTACCAGGTTGTACGTTAGGCCGCTCAAGCGCTCACCCTGGACTCGGAGTACAGCATCAAGGAACAGCAATCAATTTCATATCAAGCAGGCAAAGCACAGCAATCAGATTAGCTGTAGATGTAGGAACAAACTCTACCAAGTCCTCTGATCAGAAGAAATGTTATTTGATTGACCGTAAGGTGCGTGATAGCAAGTCATACAAACAAACAAAAAATATGATATACGCAAGAAGGTCGAAAGTAAGCTATGGGTTCACAATCCAAAAAGAGAGAAACTGGGGGGCCCGAAATCAAAATCCGCCTAGGCTGACTTCGCTCCGGTTGGAGGGCGAGCGCGCAACGAGCGGAGGCAGTGGAGGAACGAGGTGATTATTATTAGCGGTGGTAGTCGTCGTCGTCGCGCTCTCTTTCGCCCTCGACTCTCGAGCGTGAGCTTGTCGTACATACGCATACCGCTGAAAGTGATTCAGAGCTTGCAGGAATATCCGGCCGACCTGCGACGCGACACGAGGTGAGCTGCCGTGCGCAACATCAGGTAGAGAACGGATTGACTTACGGGGTGCACTCTCAACTCGTTGAAAATGTCCACCGTCGCTTCTCGCACAGACTCTTGCTGATGGAACAAGCAAAAGCTCAGAGGCTGCAGTCCTCCAATGTGAGGCGGAGTATATGACAACAGCTATACGACCGCGACATATGAACCTCTTCCCGATTTCTTTGAGTGGACGGAAAATGCGACATACCTCGACCACCTGCTCGTACGATCGCACGTTCTCCGCGATCGTGCGCATGATCAGCTCAACCTCGGCATCAGGAACGTTCTTCACAAGACGAAGGCGGGAAATCTGATGCAGGAGATCGAACCCTTGGATTGTGCCCGTGGCGCGATACTTTTGAAAGTCCTATTGTTCCGTGAGATATCACCGGAGGTGAGCTATCGCCGCATTATGACGTACGATCGTGCAGTACTGATACACCTTGGTCCTTCGCCAACCCTCGATACGGCTTGCGTTAGCGGCTAATTCTCTGGATGCCATGACTTCATCAGGAAATACGGCTCCGCTCCCCAGCGATCCTTCGGTGAAAGGAACACTCGGGAACCCTAGCCCCGTCGAACCTGTCGCTATTTCCTCATACCTCGACGACATTCGCAAGAACCGAGCCACGTATTCGACGAACCGCAACCTCACCGACGTCTCACCAAAGTGTGACGTGATAGCAGCAATCAGCTGAAAAGCCACAACCAGTTAATCCTTTCGTTAGGATGATAGGCCAAGTACGCACGTCCTCTATGAATAGATTATCCAAGTTGTCAGGTCGTGCTGTAAAATCGGACTTCTGCGTGGATTGAGCCCCGTCTCGCGTTGCTATCCGTGCGATTTCTTCTTCGCTCGCCACCGAGTTTTCGGCACGAATGACGCCCGTGCGAGCGACTAGGGGAATAATGGCCGGAGGGGTGGCGGCTACAGGAAAGGAAGTATGAATGTCTTTCGAGACCACTACGCGGCCATTCCCAACGTCCATCAGCAAGTCCCAGGATCCCGACGTTTCAAAGATCGGGTTCGTGACGCCTGCAATGTATGCTGGTCTACAGTCACACGTGCCGTCAGCGTGCATGTATGCGCTAAAAATACGTCCCAACTTACGTCGTAACCCAGTCCTCACCGCCGGCCAAGCCAGCGTATGGGAATGCGCGTTCAATGAAACCTCTCAAGATCGCTCCGCACCCTGAACCCAACGCACATGCTGACAAGACATAGTTGGCCACTTGACCTGCAGGTATGCTATGACCTAAAAAGAGAATACGCTTTCCGGTGACGAGTGCATTAAAGAGAATAATTATGGGATGAGTGAGATTTCCGTTGGTGTGCAAGTGCGGATGGTGTGGTCCAGATACGGTCACGAGCGGTGCTGAGAATGTCTGTATTAATTGAATTAAGGAATACTGTAAAGAACGCGGAACAAGCGTCAGCGCGAAAAAGAGCAAAGCGTCGCAGACTGACATCACCAACTTCCTCTGGAAAATTGGCGATGGGAAGTTTGATAGGCAGCTGGTGTCCCTTGTAAGCTATGGTGGTTTGGAAGAAATGGGTATCTTTCGATAATCCAGAACGCAAATGGGGATCCGATGTGGTGGGTATCGCGCCGTTGTACGCATTATGTTGTTCTCGAGGGAAACCATGGGAAGAGGAAGTGGAGGAAGCGTCGGTCGACTTGCGACCTCGTCCGAGCTGAGAGCTCGAAATAACGCTCCCCGGCCCGCCTCCGATCGCGACGCCGACCTGATTCTGATTGTCTACTATCACGCTCTCATCGCCTACCCAGACCGCACTCCCGCCCAGGGAGAAAGACGAATCGGACGGCGAGGACGGGTTGGGTTGTGGCGGGTGAGAGCTAGCTACGCTACTCTCTGTCGTCGAACGTTCGCGCGTCACCGCCCCTTCGCCCTGCACGAGACGCCGGACGAGCATGCTGTCTTCACTCGAATGGGAACCCGTCGAGGAAGTCGTCTTGTGCTGCGATTTCACATGGGAGCCGCTCAGGTTGGATGCGTTGTCAGGGATCTTTGGGTAGGCAAACTTTTCGCCAAAGATGTCCTTGCGTTCGGAAGAGCGCATGATGAACTTTTCATACCGGGTTAGATTGGGAGCGCCGGTGATGTCCATGGAGTTGATGGCATCGAAGAGGCGGGCGAGACAGTCTTGGGAGGGATTAGCAAAGTAGTCATCTAATGCGAGCAGGAGGACGGGCTATTCGTGATGTGAGCGGAGGGCACGGGGGAAGGGCTATGAGGGCACTCGCCTTGAAGATCTGGATGAACGGATGCCGCGTACAGATGGCCATCGCTTTGACGACTGCACCTCTGTACGAGCCGAGTTAGAGGCCACAGAGGAAATCGTTCGGACCGGCGACGCACCTCCGAGCTGTCTTGTCATGTTTTGTGCGGACGAGGTTGAGTACGTATATAAGCTCAGGGCGGCCATCTGGGTCGTTTGAAGGGTCATCCGAGGATTCGGGTGTTTCGAGAGCGAGGACGGGGGAGATGGTGTTGAAGGGTGTCTGGTTGAGGAAGAAGATGGTCCAGTCTTCGAGATGTCGCTCTGCACCGTCTGGAAGCATCAGATTGGCTAGTAGCCTGTATGCGATCAGAGAACTGGGTCGTTCTACGGAGAGAAGCACTCACCCCTCGTCTGCCCCGAGCGGTTGAGGAAATTGGTATGTGAGCTGAGCCCCACTATCAATGTCGAACTCTGCGAGGAGGACGAAAGAGCAGTGGGGGCCCTTTGCAAGGGACATGATGGCTCTTGAAAAGAAGAAAGTGTAGTTGAGTTGAACTACTACTGGTATTTCATCGAAGTCAACGTCACAAAATAACTTTTTTTTGACATTTTTCCTTTTAGTAACATATTATCTTATCAAAACTGTCCAAACATCTCCACCGCCCTGCTGACCGCAGTTATCAGCTCACAAAGTCGTGCACGAAGTCGATCTTATCAAACATGTTAGCACAAAACGTTCGTAACAAACACACCCAGCCTACCCATCATCGTAGGAGGAGGAGGAGATGATGACCTGCCTTGGTCCTGTTCAAGCAGCAACAGATTCTGCACCCCCTCCGCGAGCCTCCCCTCGCCCGATCCCGTTTCATGCGAGATCCGCGCGTTCGACCACACGAACATGCGGATCATGGCCCGGTACAACCGCCTTTTGAACTCTGACACGCGTCGTCAACAAAACTCTGCATATATGCGCGTTTTACCTTGCTGAAACTCTTCGGTCTTGCTCGCCTCCCTCACCGCGCCCTGTTTGATCGAGGATGCAAACGCGCGAATGAGATCCGTCGAGGACTGCGCGAGAATGTCGTCTAGCGTCCGCTCAGAGTCTTGGATAGCCGGCGGACAAATCTGCTGAGAGGGTGGGCCTGGGCTCCGTAACAAATCCGCGAACTCGATGTTGCTCGTGTCGTCGCCCATGTCCGGCAGATGGAAGAAGATCAAAAGCAAGAGCAGATGCTTGCGAATCACATGACATGCTGAAATTATCATCATTTACACAAAACCCGACTCTACCGTAATAGCTCTAGTTTCCACCTCACCGCGGAGCAGGCAGTCCGCTCGCTGTCATCCCAATATCCGTCAGTTCCGTGAGAGGCTCCAGCTTTCCCTTGAATTCAGGCAAGAATGACGCGTCCGTATACGGGCAGTGGATGGACGCCGACCCCTTGTAAATCGGCGTATACGTGGCTGCACAAATGTCAAATTCCGTGAACTCGTCGTACGAGATCTCCACTGCATTCCGAGGGTTTCGATCCCCTGCAGCAATCCGTTGGCGCGCCTGCAAACCCCAACACATCAGCATGACGTTTCTTGGAGCAACTTCCCAAATAACACACCTGCGCAACAATTTTGGGGTCGGGGTTGAGATCCAACAGACGTCTCGCAAACTTGGCAGCAGTGGCGTGGTTGTTCGCCTTTGCAAACGCTCCAATTGCACTGCGCAAGGCTATTTGCATGTGGGGCGGTTGGAGCTGGCAGTGCGTAAAGTATGCTGCGAGCTCCAACTGTCGACGGACATTGTCTGGCTCGTCCTGAAGAATGCGTCGTCGCTCCAATTCGATCGAGACGGCGAGCAGATATTCACGTGCAGAAACAACGGTGTCACGCCACTGCATTTTCCATCCCGTCAGTGTCATCGAAAAGGTGGTCAACTGACTGACGAACCTCCTTGGCTTCCTCGTCCGAAGACACTACTACCAAGAGCAATGATTGCAGCACGGATCGGAATACACCTTGAGCTTCGGCAAGCTTGTTACCTGAGACGCAACGGAAGCCTTCCGAGAGATCCGTCCGCACTGACGGCAGGGATCGCACAGCGACAGGCAACACCCGCCCAGGCAACGTCTCCGATGGATTGCGTCTCACATGGACTTGCAGAGGAGGTAGCGATGCCAAAACAGAGACGTATGCGTGCGACGATCGATAGGTAGAGAGGAACAGTTGCTTCAGAGGTTCAAAGTTGACCACCCCAAACTGGCGGTTCAGCAACTGAACGGCAATGAGTACAGCTCCACCCCTAGTTCTAAAAAAAGCTGCTCACCTGCATGGCAGTGTCGAAAGACCCCGCCGCAACATGATCCCCAGCGAATGGCGAGTTGCGTACCCAAAGTTCGTTTTCGCTCACACCAGGGGTCGCACCCGCCCCTCCGTCCTCGTCCTCGCCGACGGCATCCTCAAACTCCTCTTCCGTGCGACTTTCACCATCAGCAACGTCAGCATCAAGGTCCCACCCAGCTTCTTCAGCATCGACTTCAGGAACCTCTTCCTCCTTTGCCCAGTCATCGAGTGCGGACGAGGCAGCGGTAGCAGACGTATCAATACCATTGAGGTGAGGAATTTCACCATCGCCATCCAGGTTGCCGTTCGCAAGTGCACGGTCCCAAAAGCTCTCACTGATCGAAATCGATGGCCAGTTGAGGTTTGTAGTGGAGGTGACAATAGGTGGTGGTTGTAGCGTCGATTGACCGAACGAAGGGACATCGTCGATATCCGCCTCGCTTAAACCAGCTGCTTCGAGGATTTCGGCTGCCTCGGAGTCCAGGCCGTTTGTTTTCGCGGTCAAGTAGGCAAGCGGGTCTATATTCTAGGTCAGTACATGCGCGAATACGATCAAAACGAACGCATACGAAGTCCCACGTCCCGCAGCACGGCGATTCGCCCCTGTATGTCACCGGCATACAAGGCATTGTGGAAGCGTGACATCGGATCCCCCCTTGCAGCTGCAATCTTTTGCATCTTCGATAGTTTATCCATGCTGCCAGTGGCCAGATACAAGAACGACAAGCGGTCAAAGTTTTTCGTCTGTTGAAAAGCTTTTTCAACGATCTATAAAAGATAATCGGTCAGTGTATGTGCGAGCACATATAGAGTCAGTTACTTTGTGGTTTCCTTGCTTGAGTGCCTGCTGTGCCAAGCGCTCCCAACACTCTGGTCGATCGATTGTTCTTGCGGTCTCCAAAGCCACGTCGAGGTTCCCGCATTCGATGGCAAGGTCGAACCTTGTATTCTTGTCTTGGACGAAGTGCAATGCGATCTGAGATCACCACCACAAGTTTCAGATGAGTTCGATGGAGCGCATTGAAGCTTACCTCGGGAAACCCTTTTTGCTGCAGATATGCAATGATACTTTGCCCAATGAGGGTCGACGTCCGTATGATATGAAGCATCTCTTCGTAGTTGTTTCGGAGCAAGGCAAGCTTGAATCGATATTCCGTAGGGTCGAATGTGATAGTTCGAGGACGAGCGGAACGGTCCAAACAGTGCGCGGTTGTGCCCTTGATGCGCGTCAGGTAAACGGGATTGTCAAGCGTGCAGATCACCCCGTTATCGCTTCAGCGACGGAAGAGAGACAAAATTAGCGTCCATATGCGCCGACACAATAGCGGGACGTCCGACATACCCTTGAGGAAGGCAGTATTTTATATGATTAAGAGTAGAATAGATGAAGACGCCTGCGTCATCCCAAGCTCCGGATTTGATCCGAATCGTTTCGTGAATCAGGCTACTTTGAGAAAAAGTTTTATTGGCGACGGTGATCGCTGGTGCCATTCAGGATTAGGCGACCGATGCAGGGAACGCGTTTAGCACTCACTGTGCTTGCTCATCAAGGCTACCAGTTGCCCGTCCGAGCTCCAAGCAACGTACTTGACAGGAGGACTGTTCAGCTCCGCAATAATCTTTTGCTGTTGAATGTCGTAGAGAGCGACCGACGACGTTGAGCTCAGAATGAGACATGCAGTCCCACCGTAGAAAATCTCGTTGGTTTGAACCGGAGCCTTGATCCCTTTCACCACGGAGTTGGAGAGATCGCGAACCTCGATGAGCTGATGAAATGGTGAGCATCCATGGGTTGGTTGTCACTGTCTCCGTTTACCTGTGTAAGCTTATTCAAGGCGGCAAACCTGTTCCTAGCCACGAAGATCGCGCTGTGGGCTGTACCACGCTTACCATCCGTGGACGAGTCCTTGACCTCTCCATTGGTCTGCGTGGGGAGCGAAGATACCTCGTACAAGCCATTATCCGAAGAGATTGTCGTGATGACGGCACGTTCGGCAGGGTTGTAGCTAAGGGTGCGGGGAGGGACGTAAGGACTTCCGAATTTGCGGACGCTGAGAAGGCCAATATCAGAGCCGGTATTGAAGTCGTATGTGCGAACATATTTATCCCGAATGTAGTACAGTGAGTCGGCATGGACCGCAAAGGCAGGTCTTTCGCGCTCGAGTTTGAACACGATCAGTCCACTGTCGTGACCTAAATTTGCAAAGCTTATTAGCAAAAGCATTTATTGCTGCATGTTCATTCGTACCCGCAGCAAACAGATTGAGGTTAGGATGTGCAGCCAGGACCCAGAAGCGATCGTGTTCTCTCCGGAAGGTTTGGATCGCGGTACGCTTTGCGAGATCCCAGACACGCACGGTCTTGTCCTCACCACAAGACACGATGAGTTCGTGCTTGGGATGGAAAAGGGCATTGGAGACATTGTTGAAATGCCCTCTGCAAGAATCGACCTCCCAAGCCTTTGTTTCACTCATCCTCCAAATTTTGATCGAGCGATCGTCGGCGGCGGAAACGATCAAGGGGAGTGTGGGATGGAAGGCGGCAAAATTAACGCCTCGGTCGTGGCCCTCGAGAACATATTTTACAGTAGAGAAGGTATCGAATGTCTCGAAGTTGTTGGGACCGGCGCTGGGAGTGCTCTTTCGCAAACCGGATATGTCCCAAACGCGAACGGTCTGGTCCATGGAGGTCGACACGATGAGATCGTCCTTGGGATGGAACTGGGCAGACATGACGTAGTGCGAATGACCGGTGAGGATGGCAATACAGTTGCGCGAAGTGCTGTTCCATATGCGAATAGTCTGGTCGTCGGATGCGGAGAGCTGGGACGCGAGGTTGATGAGAAGGACATGAGCTGAGGACCATGAAACACTCACAATCCAAGGCATCTCGTGATGGAACTGGACGGTCCGAACGTAGTCGAGATGGCCATGCAAAGTGAAGAGGCACCGACGGTTCTGGGGACGGAGGTCTGCGAGGCATCAGAACCAACTGCGAAACGAATGATGGCACTGACCCCAGACTTTGATCTTGTAATCATCGCCGCCGGTGACCAAGAGTGCTCTGCTAGGATGAATGGCAACACCACGAACAGGGCCTTGTCAAAAGACATCAACAAAGCTGGTCTGCGTTGCTGAACAAGAGAGAAATCACCTTCGTGCTCTTCGAATCTGTCTACTAGAACACCCATGCGGTAGTTCCACAGCTGTACGCTACCATTGTGCAAAGCGGCGGCGAGGAGAGGTTGAGTGGGATGGAAGGCGAGTCCTTGGAGAGAAGAAAAGTCTAGCAAGCGAGCAGGACAGACATAACACGAGACATGTACCTTTGACGCGATTGCTCTTTGACTCGAATTTTGTGAGCATGACGGACATGATGGGAGCACCAAAGTGAGCGCGGTCGTCGTCGTCGTCGTTGTCGTTGTCGTCGTTCTTCCGAGTGGTCCTACGGACACGACGTGGCTGCAAGGCGGAGTTGGAAAAAGAATAATGGGCGTGCTAGGCATTACCCCCTTTCTACAGAAAACTTGGTATGTTTAGTACACTTTCAATTCAACTTGCCCAGCTAATTAAATGTCCTAGTCCGCATGTATTCAAGACACTCCAGGACCGTTTCACATCCCTCCGCGGAAAGACCGTCGTCATGTGAGCACCGCGTCCTCCAACACATCCCAACCTAACTAACGCGACGACAGAGATGGCACCCTTGTCACCCAACGCTTTCATTTTGCACCCATGCCACACCCACACAGACATATAATTGGATGGCATCGAATACTCACAGAACTGAAACAGTCTGACGTCCGTGCCATTTGCGTATTTGATGGAAAACAACGCAGCGCAGCCAAAGCACCCGAGGTCTTTTTTTTCATCCACTCACCCTCCATCACCCCTGATTTCAATCAACAGGTCGAGCGACGCAGAGAATCCCGGAAAATAGACGCCGCTCGCGGTTCCATCGAGTTAAATAGATTTCATAGACTGCAGAAGTTGATGCGCCTTCTTCCCTATTACCGTTCCTTGCCTAGCTCCGATCGCCAACGCGTCATCGACACCCTCTCCAATATCACACTGTCTCACAGATCGTCTGACGCGCATGCGTCAGGGTCCACGCGTCCCGTGTCCATATTTCCCCCACCGGATCCTCCTCCATCACGCGCTCCCGTCGCGTGCACTGTGCATTCTTACTCCTTCCCACACGGCGGCCTACTAGGAATACACGACGCGCAGGATGTCTTGGATTCCGTGGCCGCATCATCTCTGCCATCTAGATTCGAACCACACTACTTGCCGCCATCCGCATACCTAGATACTGCCACTCACGCAATGACAGGCCACGACATCGGCTCTTGCGACAACCTTGATGACCCTCCTGATGAAGTACTGTCGTCCCTTCCATTTGTCCACTGGAATGCCGCGGTGCAGTCCACACCAATTTCTTACCAGCCACCCGATTCCATCGAGTCGTTCCAATCGGAACTTTCCACACTGTATTCCGAATACAGCCATTGCATCGCCCAGCTCACGGCCATGCCTCCATCTTTTGAAGAACCTGAGATCCCAGAGCGAGAGCACGATCACGACTCACAGGCAAACATCCCTGACTTCCTTGAGGCAAGGATCGAATACTCCATGTCTAAGCAGCAGCTCCAGATGACGCTCGACGAAGGTCACATTTGGAACTTCCTCTCCTCACCTTGCTCTGAAGAAGTCCCACCACCCGAAATCGAATCCGCATTGATGGAACTCGCCAAGCGTAGCACCCTCGTCTCCCAGTCTTATCAACGTCGCAGCAACTCTCCGACGACACAGACGTACGAAGAGTGCAAGGAGCTCTTGTGTGCCATGGGCGTGCCCTGCATAGAATCCTCGAGCCCATTCGAAGCAGAAGCACTCGCATGCGCCCTTGTCGCCCACGGCCACGCCGATTACGTCGTGAGCGAGGACACGGACGTGCTCGTATACGAAGCCCCGATGTTGCGTGGTATCACCTTGCGGGAATCTCCCATTGTCGTCGTCCACGGCGAGGCCGTTCGTGCGACCCTCCAGCTGGACCGCACGAGCTATATAGACTTTGCACTCTTGCTCGGCACCGATTTTTCGCAACGGATAAAGAATGTCGGACCGAACCGCGCCCTCAAGTTTATTAGACAACATGGATCCATCGAGCGCGTCGTCGAACAGGAGAATAAGTATCCCCCACGCGTCCCCGTCTCGGATTATCTAGCACAGATTGGCGTGGCACGTCTCGTCTTTCAGAGCTTACCACCTCTCCCTGATATGGGGCATCTTCATCAAACAGAGGGTGATCCGAATGCTGTGTCGGAGATTGTACAAAGGTATGGGTTACAACGGATTTTACCTGGTGCATGGAACAACCAGTACACTTTGGCGGGTAATTACTTTGGTGATGATCCGTCTGTATGGTGATGCTTGCATGGGCTATGTATCTGATTTCTGCACTACTTAGAGCCTAGGGTAGGAATTTATTGTTAAATTTATTCCAGCGATCAGATCATTGATCAGTAGATGGGGTTCTGAGCATTCTGACTTGTCTCTAAGCTTTACCATATCATCTATCGGACTGTGTAAATGCTGTACCGTTTCGCCAACGTTTCGCCCAAGACCAACTACTATGCTTCAAGACTTTAAAATCTGGATCACTTGTACATTGAGCCATCCGAGTCATGCGTATGAAAAGTGGTCCGTGCGGAATACTATACTTACTACGAGGCTGTACGCAAGCGCCTGGACGGCAAAGCGTTTAAATGGATCATCCCATCCCTACTTCATCCCTTCTGCCCTTGATATCTTATCTTCTTACTATTCCGCCGTCACTATGACTCATGATCCGAACTCCAAAGAGTCCAAACTCTCCCACCAGCGGAAGGCTCTTTTGATTGCCGTAGAAAGTAACTCCAGGCTGGTCGATTATCCCAAACTCTGTCGTGCGCAGTCCGATGCCGAGACGTTGAAGCTCCTTCAAGTTTTGATAGGTGAAGTCAAGTTTTGTCTTGCTTTGCAAGCTAGCTGACGGATCAGTGTACGTAGAGGCATATGGATACCAAGACACTGCAAACAGTAATTCAACTGATTCAGAGCGTCCGAGACGCGGCTAGTTAGCGGCGAGGACTCGGACGCGAGACAACAGCGTAATTAATTTCTGTTAATCAGCATCTTTGCGTGACACTGATGTATACGTACTCATTTTGTCTAATACATCGTAAACAGTGTCGAACCTGAGGCCTGCTGGTTCACAGCATCCCCTCAGTGGGTTCAAAGTGTCCTCCGGGTTATCTATCACATCCTTATTCCAGATTACATGATCTATTGATTGTGATCTTCCAAAATACATAGTAGAATAAAGACATGCTCTGCTATCACCATGTAGTCACTTGCGGTCTATCAGATACCCCTGTGCGATGACATCCTTGCAGTTGATAACTTTCTCCGGAGTATGCTCAAGTTCTGGTACATCTCCAGATTGACGCCGTTGAGCTGAGAGAGACGCACATTCTTGCTTGGAATCACTCTTGCTTGGAATCCGACATCTGGTCTACATTCACGTTTCCTTTGATCGTGAGCGGTATGTGGTCGACGTATTTCGGTTTAATGGGCTCCTCCAAGACATCGATGGAGTATTTCCGAGTCTGAAGTTTGGATACGCGCGATCCTGGACAAACTGTTCCAAGACATTGGTGGAATTCAATCGACATACTCGACAAGGTTGGACGAAATTCGCATACAGGATTCGCTCTGGTCAAGGTGTGGGAAGCCAACGAAGCTTGGTAGTATCGGTTGGAAATTCGACGATTGCAATAACTTCAAATCAGGGACACCTTACACCGATCTGTTCAAATAATAAAAACAGATTCTGCTGTGAACTCACTCGTTTCACAGATACCACGACTGATACAAAGAAACATGCATGCAATTTTGTCTCAAGGCTTCATTTCAATGAAAAATTTGCCTAAGAAACGGGAAGGATTGATCATGTTCGAAGTTCAACATGACCAAAGCACGCACCCGTCCACGACAGAATATGACTACACACCGGAACAATTTAGCTACAGTAGTTCTACTGATCCGTTCACCTTTCGGCACCAGTCTTCGTACACGCGACACATGCGAGCGGCCGACGTCCAAACTCTGCGCGGGTGGAAGGATATGTGAGGAGCGAGTAATGGATGTCTTAAGAGAGACTGTATGCAATCGAGGGGTGGGCGACACACAGAGAGACCCCGGTTCCGAGATGATTATATCCGCCATGGCTCGAGCGGTGGCCGATGATGATATTCAACATTCAAGTTTGGGTTCATCTCAGGTTCATCTTGCAACTTTGTTACGTTGAACGTGGTGTAGGGAGGGACTGCACAGCCACAACACCGACGGAGCGAACAGGCTGGCAGCTGCCAATTTCGACCTCGGACTCGGACCTGACAGGATGGGGAAGAATAAGACGGCATCAAACGAGAAGAAAGGCAGCGGCAACAAGGGTAGTACAAACGCATCTGAGAAATCTGATAACAAGGTATGCACTTCTGACTACTTGTACCTTGTGCCGAGGGAACCCGCCTCTCAAATCGAACGATGCTCATAATGACAGGGCAAGGGCGGGTTGAAGCCTGCTACTGCAATAAACGTCCGTCACATTTTATGTGAGAAGCATTCAAAGGCATTGGAAGCTTTTGAGAAGATACAGGTAGATCGACAGTTGTTATGTTGCTTGATCTTGGTTGGATTAACCACGGGAATGAAATACTCAGGGGGGCGAGCGATTCGACAAAGTTGCCCAAGAGTACTCCGAGGACAAAGCCAAAGGTATTGGTATTCATTGTATGTCTCTTTGGTCACTTTTCTGAACTGGGGTTTCAGCTGGAGGGAGCCTTGGCTGGATGACTCGAGGATCAATGGTCGTACGTTCGGCAACGCTCTTAGTGCGGCTATATGATACTGAATCCTGATGCGCCTTGCGGCTCAGGGCGCCTTCCAAGATGCAGCGTTTACGCTGACACCATCGACAGTGGACAAGCCTGTTTTGTCTCCACTTGTCAAGACCAACTTCGGGTATCACATTATTATGGTCGAAGGCAGACGATAAACCCCATTACAATATACATCTGTCCACACTTCCCAAGCAACATGCGTCATGCTAAAACCGAACATTCAACTACATCCTTGTTGACCACTTCATCAGCAGTGACAACTGCTATGGCTCGCGTGGACACCGCAGTCCTACGTCTTCTCCTTGGTTGCTCCGCATCTGGGTCAGGCGTGGTTCCAGTAGATGTTGCTTCCGTTTGAATGGCAGTTCGTCTCGACGTACTTGATCTTCTGGATTCGCCATTGCTACGGTCGACCGCTCGCTTGCGCTTGTTACTGGAAGATGGTGTAGTTTCGTTGAGCGATGCAGGTGAAGTGCGTGAAACCTCGTCATCATGACGACGTATGTCCGTCAGAAGGGCATTGCCTCTCTGCTTGCTGGTTCTCCCGTTTTTGCGACGTCTACTATTGCCATATTGCATGACAGCTTTCCTGAAGTCGACGCCCTGCTTCTTGTGCAAATAGTAATGCGTGACACATTGAGCGGCCGTCTTGTTCGGCAGCCGCTGTGCAATGATACCAAATTGCTTTGGGTGCGCAGCAAACTCGTCAAGGAAAATGTCACGTTCCTCTTCAGTCCAATAGTCTTGAGCGGAAGAGGCGCCATAAAATTCTGATGGGTCATCCACGATGTTGTTCGTGTCATCGAACAGGTAGGGCACGGAACCTTCGGTGACAGAGATCATGTCCGGAATTTTGGCCACATTCTTGATTGCAAGATAGCTGGGATCAGTGAGTTCCTCGACGCCTAAGCTGGCAATGATTTGCTCCATCTCCAGGTCCGAACGGACGGCATCTCCCATGACTGCAGTTGAGCGCCGAGTTGTCCTGCCACTCGAGGGAACCGTGGACTCCTCCGCGAGTCCATTCTTCTGCGTTTCATCAAGCCGCGCACAGTGCTCTAGCCACCGTTCATGCAACTCCAAATATTCGGCTTTCAACCTGCGAGACTTTTCCACAATCTCAGATTGGCGTTCTGCAAAGCGATCCACCAAAGATGATCGAATTGCATCGTGTGCGGTCAATCTGCCGGAAGAATTTGCAGCGATTAGTTCTTCTGAGCGATGAGTCTGGTTGCCAGGAGGTGGTGGAAAGTTCAAGTTCGATACTACTTGATTGGCTCGGAGCACAGGGAACACTCGTTCAACACGAGATTGGCGATCATGGAGGAGACGCTTGACTAGAACGACTCGAACCCCCTCTCGGGTCGACTTGAGTTCCCTAGGCTGACAAAGGATGTGGCGGCTTGTAGGCGAGACTGGTATGATGCCGTGATCACCAACCACAATTCTTAACGGATTGGCAACTGGCTCAATCACGTTCATGTGGTCAATGTCCGATCCGGGTTCGAGAGCACTTGATATGACGTCAGACTCCTTTTCCGGTGGTATTTGTACGACGAGTGAAGGTGCTGTTGTGGATGATGGGGGAGGAGGTTCTGGGGAGTCGTCTCCCTCAGGAGACGTAGTAGGAATATCGCAGGTAGCACACTCTTTGCTCGCAGACAGCTCTGGGGATACGGAACCGCCGGCTTTTGAATCACCAAGTGATGGGCGAAGAGTATCAATGATCGCGGAGTCTGTTTTCCCCGATAGTGTCAGTACTTCAAGATGCGATTCTGAAACGCATGGTCAGGACTGTTACCGTTTTGACCCTCAGACCACACGTACCGCTGTGGGGTATTGCATCGCCGAAAGACACCATTTCAGGAGTCATAATCGGTGAACCGTTACGTTCCGTAGACACTTTAACTGCAAAATTGCCATTCATGTACATGGTCTCGTGGCTAGACAACTGCTTGCCGGCGGAAACATGCACACCCATTCCCAGGGTTTTAGAACCTTCTGATAGTGCGATATTGTGATCTCCTGATAACGGCACCTGATTCGTGGCGCGCGGAGGTACCTTTTCCTGCACTGGTTGGATCGATGACTGGGGAAGAAGAGCAGACTCTTCATCGAATTCGGAGATACCGGATCTAGAGCGCCTGGGCGATCGTGACGATGATCGAGATTCGAATTTGGTATCGGGACCCTCTCGAAAAACAGAGCTTGCTCGAGAGTGGGACCCCGAGGAGGAGAGTGATTGGTGACCGCTGTCAGCAACCAAGCATTGTCTTGGGTTGGCCCGATGCGATTCCGTTCCAGCGGGCGAACGAGGTGGGGGAGAGCGCTGCTGTGACTTGGGGTGCGAGGGTAAACGAGAAGGAGTACTCGAAATTGAGCTTTCATCCGCCCGATCGTGGTGGCTAGATTTTCGTTGGTGGTTAACATTATCGCTGTTGTGGGACGACGGCCAAGCATCGTCCGAGTACTGAGGTCGGTATGTGTCGGCAGTTCGCGAAAAGGACCCATGATCGCGCACAGCATGAACTGGTGGGGAAGGGCGGTAACTGTCGTAGTGCGGCACGAAGCTCGGGCGGGGAGCGGGCCTTTGCGGGGAGAGGTCTCTTGAGGATTGTTGTCGACGATCGCCATATCGATCGAGGGTAGAATCCAAACTACGAAACCAAGCGTTACGACATTCTTACCTATAATGATACAATGTATAATCCATACCGAGCGGGTCTATCGAAATGTGATTGTTTCCAAACTTCTGGGGATTCAATCATCCTTTCGGCTAGGGTATCGCGACGATTTTTATCCCACGGTGGTGGGCTCGGAGAAGGTCGTTTATATGGCCATCGAGAGGGGTGGTCCCACGAACGAGGTTCTGGTGGTCTTGCGCGGTCGTAACGAGGAGGAGACGGGCTACGGTTATAGTCAGGTCTGTAAACGTTTGGCCGGTAGCTGTTGGGATGATCGTCATAGTATCCACCGTTTCGAGGCTTATAACTATCGTAGGTTAGCCTCCTTGCAAATGGTGGAGAAGGAGATCTGCAACGAGGAAAATGCTGTGGAAAAGCTTTGAGGAATACACGACGCAAGGCATTCGATTCGACTGACATCGTGTGACGAAAAAGCAGGTGGAGGTCGACGGAATTCATGAGACAGCGATGTTCCTGCTGGAGACAACTGCCCATAGCTGATTGACGACATGTCCAAGATGACTCTGAGACAACCTAATGCACGGTCAACAGAATTAGAAGGAGAAATGAGCGCTGGTGGCAAAACGCTGTAGTGACTGACTTGCGGCACGGTGCGTGAAACTGCGAGTCGAGAGGAGGCAAAATCGATGAAACTGACTTCCTACCGATCGTCCTCTGAACGCTGCGTGGGCTCGACGAGGAGACAGTTATGGAGGAGAGAACGTTTGAAACTCCGCTGGTTGTGCTCGAAGTTGTTCTCAGTGAGGACGCGATACAGGACCAAAACCTGTGATGGATTCGGCTCCTGCTAACCCAAGCCACGGCCTCAAGGACCCTCAGAGGCTCCCTTTCGAGTCTGCAAAAATAAGAAGGCTCGTTCTAGGCTCGTACTGGACTTTGATCATCCTTGCCATTCCGTTCTGGTGGAGGCTCACAAGTATAGAACGTATCGCACTGCCCTCAGTTCGCGTAAAGGCGCAGCTCGACAGGAAACTCGTTTTCCCGGTAGATTTACAGCTAGACGCACCGAGCTTTGGAAATAGTTCCCCCCGCCTGGCCAGAGAACTCAGCGAAGTCCTTGTTCAGGCTCTTCACGATTCCCCGACCGGGAGAAACCTCGGCATACGGGTGGGGATCGGCGAGAACACAGGTACGAAGACCTGGGCGAGTTGATAGACATACAGTCGGTGATAACTGCTATAGAGGATTGGGTTTCGACTTCAAACGCACATACTATTGTCCTCGGGGATCGAACTGCCATACAACACCCCAGAAGATTGGTTGTGAGCCCAGAGGATGCATCAGGTGGGTCGGATGACGATTGGTACACTCTCAGCACCTCATGCAGTGTGGTTCTTCAGTTCATCGTCTGGCTAGTATTTTGTCCGGCCTGCTTGCACCGGAGATTTCCCCGGTGCAGGAACAACGCGTTGTTCAGTACAGCGGCCGCTATCGGCTTGCCTTCACGTTGCTGAACGAAAACGCCGCATCTGATGGTCTAGTTAATTCTTGGGATATTCAGCCTGCGATTATAGGAAAGTTGTCCCTTTTCATTTAAGTTCCGACGGTTGACCA
Organism: Leccinum variicolor; assembly: GCA_038091415.1. Taxonomy (NCBI): domain Eukaryota; kingdom Fungi; phylum Basidiomycota; class Agaricomycetes; order Boletales; family Boletaceae; genus Leccinum; species Leccinum variicolor. The sequence goes on along the minus strand of JBBPOK010000085.1, from coordinate 54,731 downwards.
CACAGCCCGCAGACCATTTGTTTCCGATCCTTTCGCAGTTGAATGTTCTTCATAATACCACCGTTGAAAGCCAGGTACAATACCATGCACCGCTGGCGTTCGATCCCATCCAATTTACTGATGGAAACACTTCATTTCACGGTCTCACTCCCGAGGATCTGACTGTATTCATCAACTCCGCTGAATGGTCATTGTGTAATTATCCTTTTGTTTGGTTATTCTGGATCAGAGTTTGACGTGTCATTCAGCCTCCAGTGTCTCCAATGACCCTGTGCTACATTTTGTGCTGTTTGTACCATCGTCGTCCCGGCAGCCCCTTCGTATCCTTGACGCGCATGGTAAGAATTCTTTAAGCTCCGGGATATTAGGTGAACAAAGTAATGTCAGGATCGCCAACGAACCTGAATGCATTCCTTCTGCCCCAATGGGGCGGTATCTTCATTCTCAACAGGCTTCCGGATGAAATGATGACGACACACTTAACCGCGACAGACCTTCTGCCTGCCTTTTCTACCTTTTCTTACCAGCTGACTGCCTTGCTGGGTGTTCCATCCCTTCCTTATGGCGTATCTTCCGACGTGGCCTTACCACTATCCGATTGGCAACTGGACGCCCTCATGCGACGTCGAACATTAGAGAATGTTTTGCACAGCCAACAAACACTTCATAGCATCGTGAACCTCGTGGACCAAATTGAAGCCATGCCAGTCGACCAAAAGGTTAAGGGGGACGTACACGATGCGTTGTCAGCCCTTGAGGAGGTCTATATCACATTTGGCTCGCCTTGGAAAAAAATTTCTAACGATATGATTTTGGTTTAGGCTTACCGATCCGCGGGGGAATCCTCCGCAGCTCCATTGCGATGGTCCAGTGAGGCTTTGTCGTTGGCATCGCATGCTTTTTTTAACCCCGGCATGCTGGCAATGCTGTACTTCCCTGCCGAGCATAAATATGCTGTTTATACCCCCCTTTTTGCATCTATCTCAGTCCCTTTGGTAGTTGCGCTCGGACGAGAAATTTATGCATGGAGAAGGGAACGTCGGACGGTGGGGAACAGATAACTGTACACTTTCTGCAGTACCTCTCGATCGAATTACATTCTTCCCAAAATGAAAAACTTCTCTCCCCCTGTGCTCGTGTCCGCACTGCAATCAACGTGTTCTCAACGCCACTCCCGACAATACAGTAGCATGACAAAAATTGACAACTGATTTCGAGCTTGTCACGTGACATCCCACGATCGACGTCAGTGCGCATGCCCGCGCCGGCTTTGGACACTGCCTACGGTAATTACTAACTTGGTAACTAACGACAGACACTGAGGCCGCTCCGATAGCTCGTTGTCATGAGTACGAACAAAGTGAATGTCGATGGTGTTATGCTCTTTGAGCAACCATTTGCGCGTGTACGTGAAACTGTCCTTGGACTCACGGGCAGCTCTCTCATCGAGATACATGTTAGGTACCCTATGAGAATTATCGGAAGGTGTTTCGTGCATCTCAAAGGAACATCGAGCGCGAGCTGGGTAACGTACAGACCACGTCGAGCGAACTTCAGAAACGTACAAAGGGCAACGAGGTCAACCTTGAGGACGCAGCCAAGACCATTGATGGCATGATAGCGCGGGTGGAGAATCTCAAACGCAAGGTAAGGGCCTCGTGTCTTGTGCTGACAATGACTATGCTGATAATGACTCATCTGATGCGTACTCTGTACAGCTTTCGGATCTACAGGAAAACAATGGCAGGCCTACGCTCGATGTCACGCATGAACGACTTCAGCATCTCGCACTAGTTCAGGCCATGCCGAACGCGAACTGCCCGGATTTTTCTCGCTGGGCGGACACGCGGTTAGACCGGTGGCTGGTTGACTGGACACTCCGTGCGGGCCGAGAAAAAACAGCGAGGAAACTAGCCCAAGAGAGAAATATTGAAGTACGTTAACCCTGCGGTCAGCCTCTGCTGGACCACACGTTGAATGTGCATATCCACACAGACCCTGGTGGACATTGACCTCTTCATGGACATCCATAGAATTGAACGCGCGCTGTTCCGGCACAGTTGCACAGAAGCTATAGCATGGTGCAGCGAAAATAAAACGGCGTTGAGGAAAATTAGGGTAAGTCCCTGAGATACGCCGCCCCGTATAACGTAGCAATTTCCGGCGCTTTGCAGAGCACTCTGGAGTTCGAACTCCGGCTTCAGGAATACATTGAATTAGCCCGCGCGCGCAAGACACAGGATGCGATTTCATACGTGAAAAAATATCTTATACCATGGCAAGAGACCCACTTGCAACAGATTACACAAGCCACAGTGCTCTTGGCTGTTCAACCCTCGACAACTTGTGGACAGTACAAGGTCCGTGGTCTATGGAAGCGAATACCGCCCAGTCTCATGAGTTTGCAGCGTCTCTACGACGAGTCTCGCTGGACCTCGTTGATTCAAGCATTCCGCCTCGCGATTTATTCGTTGAACAGTCTGCCGACGGAACCACTTTTGCATCTTGCGCTTTATGCTGGACTCGCTTCCCTGAAGCTCCCTGCCTGCTATGACCATCCGCACAATGTTGATTGCCCAGTGTGCGATCCGAACATCAGCATTCTCGCCAAAGAGGTGCCTTTCAGTCACCATGCCAACTCTACCATTGTTTGCTACCTGAGCGGCAAGATAATGGATGAAGATAACATGCCAATGGCCTTCTCCAATGGATACGTTTACTCGACGGAGGTGAGTTAATTTACCAGTTGGCATGAAGCCGCTCTCACAGGCGCACCCGTTGCCTAGGCACTTGAAGAGATGGCCGCCAAGAACAACGGCAAAGTTACCTGTCCACGGTCAGGTCAAGTTTGCGATTTTACTGCGTTGAAGAAGGTTTTTATCTCTTGACATTCCTGAGCGACGTCGTCTGTATACTGTAGCGTCCTTAACACCCCGCTCCATCTACCGCCACTACTCTGTCGCGGAACACGTGTAGGTTGGTCACGGACTTCGGAAGCGAATAATTGTCAGTTTTTGGCTTTTTGAACTTGTAGTATGTAACCCGAACCCCAATGCACACATGATGATGCAGATATGCTGCATTTGTACCGCCCAACGTGCTAAGATTAGGCTGCGGAATGGAATTAAGATCCTTCCAATGAGCCATGCCGCTTTCACACGGTCCATATCCGGCAACCGAACGCCGCCTGAAATGTTCGGGTTGAACGACCGTCTCTCTTCACTCCGGGACCGTTCCAGGTGTTGACACACTCTTTCACCTTCATTTTCAGAACTCTGGAGTTCCGGAGTAGGAATCGTGCGGCTAGCGCAATCTTGTTCAGTAGACCGCCAGGCGACCATTTTGATGCACAGACGTAAACTCTCCAACGTCGGCACCGGGAAACCCGATGTGCAGCCAAAGCGAACTTTAGCTGCCAACTCAAAAACACTCTCTTGGAGCGAGATACCCGAGTGGCAGAGAGGCAACGAGTATATCTTGGGTGGATACCGTCCGTAAGTGCTCTAATAAGCTTGTACGACGACTCGTAGCTTGCGCCCCCTCCCATGGCGAGAACTGACCCAGGGTTGCTTCAGGGTGCAAAACAGGTGGTTGGGTTGCGTCGCCTCTATCTTTGGCTGTGAGTCGTTATTTGACCGTTTCATATGGGCGCTCACATGCACAAATTGATATGGCAGATTTTCACAATGAGACAGGTGAGCCTAGCCAGCATTCAGGCTCAGACGTGACTGCAGATCTTCTCTATCCGATGTTCACATAGTGAATGTCCACACTCATTTTTGGGGTGCCATACTCTTCGTTGTCTTACTTGCGACATTCCAGACGGGACATGTAGGAACGTATGCAACCACGACATGGGTCGATACATGCGTCATTGCGATATTTCTTATGTCGGCTGTCTTTTGCTTGTCCGCCAGTGCGATATACCATACGTCTACTTGTCACTCTCGTGAGGTGGGTTTCGCTCGAACCGGGAACAAACCAAGGTACTCAAACCAGACAGGTCTCGGTAAGGTGCCACGCCTTCGACTACTTAGGCATCATAGGTTGGGTCTATGCCATCATTTCGGTCGTTATAGCTAATTGCTGATCCCCCTGTGCAGTCCTCACGGTCGGGTCGTTCGTTCCATGCATTTTCTACGGTTTTTTCTGCGATCCTGTATCTCAGGCCCTTCATTTGCTTGCTATTGCGATCGCTGGTGCATGTAGGTGTTCTCCACAGTCAGACGGATATTTTATGACGTGCTGTGTCTTGCAGGCGCCACGTACGTCGTCTTGGATCCCGAGTATGCACAGCCAACCCATCGAGGGGCGAGGACGGGGGTGTTTATTGCTCTCGGATTGTGTGCTGTGGTGCCTGTCACGCAGCTAGTCATACAGCACGGCCCAATGAAAGTATTCTCCGAGATGGGTTTCGGTTGGCTCCTCACCTCGGGTACATTATACATTGGGGGTGCATTGATCTAGTGCGTTGTCCTCGTTCGCCGTGTGCCTGTCACCTTTTTGATTTCATTCCCGCTCAGCGCAAACCGCGTTCCCGAGCGGATGGCTCCTGGAAAGTTCGATTATCTTTTCGCCTCGCACCAAATCTTCCACGTCTGCGTTGTGCTAGCTGCGCTGAGTCATTGGTATTGTCTATTGACTGTGCTCGAGCACTCGCACTCCGAGTCAGCTGGGCGTTGTTCATGACGGGGGTGATTAATTCACCGTGTTTTCCCACGCATCGGAAACACAGCAGGATTCGGTGCGGTGGAAAATCTTTATCGGAATGTTCGCCAGGCCCACACCCCAACGATAGACGGACTCCGAGAACACACACGTTAGCGGGGGTGTTTCAACGTTTCAACCAATGAACATGGTTATATGGATAGTCAATAGAAATCTGACTGAAATCTTCGGCCGCACTCGGAACCGTCTCCATGCCGTATCCGGCAAAATGTACACTCGCACCAGACCAGCGCGCGGGCTTAGTGCTGGGACTACGATCGGCTTCCGACGGAAGTGCTATGACGAATGCGTTAGTCCCTGGGCGCAAGGTCACCGCCGCACCAATACCTCGAGGCGGAGAGCTTCGCCCTTAGGTACAGCTGCGCTTCAGGGTTGGAAAATCCTGCTGGCAAAGGTGGGCACTGGATGTTGGCCATCACAGCGGACGGACACTGAGAATGTGCAGGATGGGCACTCCGGGGCTGTTCTCTCCAAATGAGTCCAGTACTGACGGCGGCCTCTCGTTGGCACGTGGTTTCATATTCTTGGCCTCGCCGGAACCGAGGCTATTGATTGTCGAGCTTCCGGCTGAATTTCGATTTGGCCCAACTCAGATGTCACTCTTCTACTAAAGCGGCAATGTATAGGCACGCCTTGAAGCACGTCGCACTTATAATGTCATTTCACAGGCAGTGAACGCAACGTGCTGACCCAGTCCAAGAGTTTAAAAGAGGTGGCATCAATCGTATTCTGGTCCCTCGCCGTCCTCCTCCACCCTCCCCATTACCAAAAAGGCCTTTCACTTCCTAAACCATGTACACTGTCGGTCTGCAATCGGCTGCAGACGCCTTTCTTATGTCCAGTCTCAAGGTCCAGCTGGTCTTGGCTTTCATTATTCTTTTCGCTCTCCTAGTGTTCGGTCATGGCTCGTCCAAGGACGACCTTTCCGCACAAACCCCTGTTTATCTCCCTGGTTCTCATCTCCTTGCCATCGCTCCGTTCTTTCGGAGACGCTTCGACTTCCTCAACGACGGTTTCCGGAAAACGGGGGAGAAGCTATTTCAATTCAACATGCTGCGCGTACGTGCTCATCCCACCTCGGACCTCAATGTGGGACACTAACGTCATGCCCAGGAGACCGTCATTGTCGTATCCGGGGAGTCGGCGCGGAAAGCGTTCTTCGCGAACCGGGCATTCGATCTAACGGAAGGGTTCAAGGTACTCTCCGGCGCAGTACGTGTTCCTTCCTAGCCTGTTTTCATAGATCGTAATATATCCGACTTGTCAGATCCCCATGGTCAAGGGTGTCACCTCAGATCTCCAAACGCGCAGAATAGCGCTCATACACAAAAGATTGGCTTCGGCGCAGAGGAACGAACATATCCAACAGCGTATGTGTGACTGGCTTCCTTTAGAGTAACATATGTGGCTGACACCCCGATGCAGTCATTGTCCCCCTTCTCGACGATATACATCGGGTCATGGACACTTGGGGAGAGAACGGAGCCATTGACCCCTTTGAGAAAATATATGAGGTATGTCTACGAGCGACGGCGTTTCGTTTCCGGCAGCTAATGTTCGTGATAGCTTGTCTTCCAAACTACTGTACGCAGTATAACGAGTTCAGAAATCGCAGACGATCCCGCACTGGTTGCACGACTCAAAAGTTTGTACGATGTATTGGACAGTGGGACGACCCCGACCACTGTTCTGCTTCCTTGGCTGCCGGCGCCGAGCATGCTCAGGAAGTTACTTGCGACCAAGGAGGTTTACGACATCGTCTCGCGCGCTATCGATGTGCGGCTCAAGAGCGCCAAGCCCCAGAATGACACACTTCAGATGCTCGTTGACTCAAAAGATGAACGGCTGGTGATCGTGGGAGTGAGTCATTAGACGTCAGTTTTCGGGCACTGCACTGACCCCGTTTGTAGTTCATGATGGGTCTTCTGGTGGCGGGAGCGAGAGCGACAGGCACCACAGCGTCGTGGCTCATAACCTTTCTTGGCAACAACCCGGATTGGAAGGGCAAGGCTATCCACGAGATCGAAGAACTGCTGTCGACATACCGCCCAGAAGCGGCAGGCGCTTCGCTCTCATCCCAATTGGCATCCATTCCACTGGAAGCCTGGGAAACAGAAACACCTGTTCTTGATGCCCTTATTCACGAGACGCTTCGGATTGCGCAGCCACACACGGCCATGCGTCGCAACCTCGGACCTGACACAATCATCGATTCCAAAACGATCCCTTCAGGGGCATATGTCGTTTATCCATTTTCGGACGTTCATCTGAACCCAGAACTATACCCCGATCCGTGGAAATTCGACCCGAGTCGCAAGGAGGCGAAAACGCCGTTCGGCTACGTTGGTTGGGGAGGTGGTAAGTGTGCATGAGTGTGATTACGTGGCTTGCAGTGAAATTGACGCGTGGCTTACAGGAAAGACCGTTTGCCTCGGGCAACGGTTGGCGAGAATGGAGCTAAAGCTCATCACTTCGATGATGCTGTTGGGATTCCGGTACTCTATCGTGGACGCGAACGGTGCACGGCCAGACATTCTTCCGCGACCGAATTGGAATGACATCCTGCTGTGCCGCCCAGACAAGGGTAATTATTATCTTGCGTATGACAGAACCGAACTTTCGCTGTAGGTCAAGCTGGGCACTTGGACCACCGGACAATTATTGTGGCACGCGGTCAAAGTCTATCGAGCAGCACATCTCGGTTCGTTCAGCACACGCTCCTTTCGCTAACGGCACATTTATATTCTATCTATCGATCTTAACATAATACGTATCTATATAGGACTGGCATCCCGCGATTATTAGGGACTGTGCGTACATTGGTACATACTTATTAAACTCATCTTAGCCACCGCTAGTAGTATACCTTGCACTGCTATTCGCCGCTGTACTCTCGACTATTACATAGCCTGTTTGTAATTTTTTTCCGTTACTTGTCTTGCTAGACTTGGTCGTCCACCCTACCTTGATGGTACCATATAGGGTAGACTTGTACCATTACGAGAATGAACATTGGATTAGAGTCTAGACTGTGTCCGGCGTGGCTTCATGGAAAATAATAATAATACGACATGTAGTTTCGCTTGTCTACGGAGAAGCGAGCGATCGAGTGCATCTTCGCACGTCCGGAGCGGGAGACGTCATTCGAAAAAGAATCCGCCTTTTGACTTGACTCGCGACGAGGTCTGAGGCTTGCGGTGCTCTGAGTCGTTCTGTCGAGCGTCCGAGAGGATCTGAGCTGCGCTGTCCTTCTCCTCCTGTCTTTTTCTCGCGATCCAGCCTTCTCTGCTCCTTCTTTCCCTCTCTGCCAGACGGGCGCGCTTCTCTCTCGATGGCTCCCACTTGCTGCGTAATATCCGGCGGACGGCTTCTGGACTGATCTGGAACTTGTCCGCGAGTACCGCGCAGGAGAACGTGTCGCTGTCGAACGCGTGGATGGAGCGAAGTCCGTCCATGGCGTCGCGCGAGAGTTTACGCGTGGGGTTCCATCCCTCGGGGAAGGACTGTTTGATGGTTTCGCGATGCCGTCGCCACTGTTCAGGGGTTGGGGGTGCGGAGGCCGGGCTTTTGTTGGGAGGGGGAGGGGGCGGTTCGTCCTCGGTGAGATCGAGGGAGGAGGAAGGGGAACTTGAAGGGGCGTCGCTGTCGAAGAGGAGTGATGTGGGTGGAACTTGACCGGAGAGTTGCCAGTTGCGAGGTGGAGGGACGCGTTGTGAGTAGAAACGACGGGCGGCGAGTCTGAGAAACATCATGATGGGAAGAGAACGTTTTCGGTATCGCCCGATCTGTGTGGGAGCTTCGACTCGATCAAGTCGACGACGTTGAACAATGGCCGACCTGTCCGACGAGCAAATCATCCAAGGTCGGTCTCGCTCTCAGAACATCTCCAGCGCTCTCTCAGTATTACCCAGCCTACCTCGACGTACGTTCGGATAAATCTGATACCAACTGGTTGCTCTTGGATTACGAGGTCGGTCGGTCTCCGTTTCTGGCTTGGCAGTGCATCACGTCCTCACGCACACCACAGTCCGATCGCTCAGACAAGCTCAAGGTCACACAGACAGGCATAGGCGGTCTCTCAGAACTCCGGGACGCCCTCAATGACTCCAGGGCCTCGTATGGCTATGCGCGCATCACGTACTCCAACGACAAGGAATCTCAGCGAGAAAAGTTCATCCTCGTTGTGTGGATCGGATCTGGCTGCAAGGTGATGCGGAAAGGCAAGGTAAGCATTCCGGTCCTCCGTTTACGTGCTACGCCGCCGCGTGGCCTGCCTAACCCATCGGGACTACGTGGCGCCCTTCTCCGGACCCGGGCGCATGTCACACGCTCTCTTCGCCCTAGTTGTGATACCAACTGTCCATTGACTCACTTTGTTTCTTGCACATTTTAGATTTCCGTTCACACCGCAGATGTCAAGAAGGTGTTGCGCGTTTACTCAATCGAGGTGGCTGCCCGTGAAAGGGACGACTTGAAAGAGGACCCCATCATTGCCAGGCTGCGCAAAGTGAGTGACGCATCGCAAAAGACTCCGCATATCTATTGCTCATATACGTTCTAGGCTGGCGGTGCGAGCTATGACGGAGTGTGATGTTCATGTTCCCTTATTCGTCTCTGCTTCGGACACTATGCCCGCATAAGTAGTCGTGCATGTTATGTCTCCACAGAGCTTGCATCATATATCAGTGGCAACAAAGTTGACACAGTGACACTGCCCGCGACATAAAGTTCGTTCGTCGTTGAATATGTGGATACAGTCTGCGTGCGCCACTGCGTCACCGTCTCTCCCAAAGTGGGTACCACCGCGGGTGCCGCAGTTTAGTTGGCGATGGGACCAAGCTTTGTGAGATTTTCAATGCCCTCATCCGTCAACCGCATGCCCATCCACCCGTCCATGCTCTTAGCCGACAAAACTTTTTCATAGAATGCGATGGATGGCGCGTTCCACTGCAGACATTTGAATCCCAAGCGTGACATTTCCCAAGCATGAGCACCTACCGTGAGTACGGACCAATCAAGACGTCCGCAATTCTGCCGGAAAAAAGAAGAGCCGTCGGCACGATGCACGATGCACGAAAGAAAAAAAGGGCAGTGTACCTTATCCTGTGCTATCTTACCGAGCGCGGCGAACAAGGCTTTTCCAATTCCCTTATTTCTGGCCTCTGGTTTTACAAACAGGTCCTCGAGCTGCATCGTGTGTCCGTCAAACATGGACGCGGCAACTGTGCGCCAAACGTACAAATAAACCTGGTCGTCCCGTCCAGGTGGAGAAGTTGAAAAAGTAGAGAGCCATGCCCAGGGGTGCGCCGGGATTCACGGCGGTGCCTTGGAACGCGAGGAGGGCATGTGCGTAACCCTTTTCGAAGATATTTTCCCGGAACTGCAGAGGGTGGGTGGCTGCTGAGAGCGGGAGACAGGGTGGTGCGCACCAGCTCGGGGGTAGCCTTTGCAGACTCTGGTTCTTTCTCGTACGTGGCCTGCGGAAGTGTCGGTCAAAGCAGGCGAGCGTGGGATAGCTGTGGTCATACGAGATCGCGGACAAGCTGGAGGAGTGCGTCCTAGGATGTGGTCGTGAGCATCAGAGGCATCGAGGACGCATATACGCACGACGTCGTCGACGTTCGCGGGACGGATGTGAAACTGGATGGACATGGTGGAAGAGATCTAGAGATTATCTTATCAGCAACGACCAACCAAGCGATCGTTTGTGTGTGTGTATGTTTGTGTGTAAACCTTGTTTGAGAGTTTTCATCGTACACGACACCCTCCCCCTTCCCCCCTCCGTAGTCATCTCTGACCCTCCATCATCATGGACCCAGCAAAATTGGCCAAACTGCAGGCGCAGGCTGCGGGAAATCGGCTTGGTGAGCGATTTTTGGTCACCCACCTCCGCAGTGTGACCATCGCTTCATCTTTCCCCCCTCCAAATCATCACTTCTAACGTGCTCCAGGTGGCAAGGGTACCATGCGTCGGAAAGTAGTCCGGAAAACCAAACCCTCTGCCGCACAAGACGACAAAAAACTGCAGGCTGCTCTCAAGAAACTTAATGTACAGCCTATTCCCGGTGTAGAGGAAGTGAACATGTTCAGGGAGGACGGAAACGTACTACACTTCACTACGCCAAAAGGCACGTTTCCTCTTGATTCCATCTTTCATTCTCTCCCCTGTACACGTCCCCGACGTCTATTTTTCTCTCTCACACGGATGAAGTGATCGAGGGTATTAATCTTGCCTTGCTATTTCTAAACAGTTCATGCCGCGGTGACGGCCAATACATTTGCGATCTACGGCGCAGGGCACGTCAAGGAGCTTACAGAGCTCGTCCCTGGCATTCTCAACCAACTCGGCCCTGATTCCCTCGCATCGCTGCGCAAGCTCGCAGAATCCTACCAAGCCATCCAACAGGGACAACAGAGGCCAGCTGCGGGTGGTGCCGAGAATGATGATGATGTCCCTGATCTCGTCGAGAACTTTGACGTCGAGGGCGAGCAGGTGCCCGCAGCCGTAGCCAACGACAAGGAAAAGCTGGACGACGTCAACTGAGCACGCGCGTCCACGAGGAAGGCGTGGTTTGGGTTGCGAGCGGGGGTTTCTGACTTGCGTATCTATCATGTGGGTCTGTCGCTGGCAGGGAAGGGGGGATTACCAACTCGAAACTATAATTTTGGATGGTGATGACTCTTGTGTCGATTTCTCCTTCACGCTTTCTCCTCTCTCTCTCTCTCTCTCTCTCTCTTCACCTCCTATGTTCGAAGTTTGGTCCGCGGTGATTGTATCAAAATATCTTGCAGCCGTTTGCTCGTGCTCTGGAATCACACTCCCTCGGTTCGTTTCTGTCTTGTTGTCCCACCTGTTTGCAGTGTTCGCTGCAACTGGAATTTCAACAATGTTGTGGGCAGAATCACCTTCGATCAATGATGTTGCTTACCCTGGTCCAAGGGACATGGTAACCGATCCATATGAGTACCGTGCGCTCACCTGCAGGCAATAAATAATTCGCTGTCAGAAGGGCCGGCACGTTTCCATTCTACCAGTGACTGCGGTATCGTGTGGAGGTATGGCAAACATATGCTTGTCGTGATGGAACTTAGTTGGCAGAGCCCATCGATGCATCCGAGTTGACCGAACCTGCTGCAGGGTGGAGAGGCCCACAGTCGAATGTCACGTACCACTGTGAAAAAGGTGTTGCGAAGTCGTTCTACTGGACAAAGCCATAGTATGTAGTATACTAGTATTTCTGAACCCCGGCCCGGTTGCGCGAAGGCACTCCCGAGATTCATTGAAGATGTCAAGATATCAATATCATCGAGTGAGATCGAGACTCGACAGCCTAGGGAATCACGTTTGGGCTGTGCAACGCCATGGAGAGATTCCAAGGGCGCTGGTTCGTTCGATTACGACGATGATAATATGATTCCGACGGATACCTGAGTATATGATGATGATCGCGATCGTCATCGCAGCTCGGACAAACTTGCGCGCCGCGGCGCGCGACAATGTAGGAACTTTCATAGATATGTAATCGCGAGTGACGGAAGCTAGTCCCTTTACGGTACCTTGGTTATTACTTACTTCCTGCGTGCGCTCTCCAGCCGACGCGATTTAATTATGTCCTTTTTACCCCGCATTATCGAGCCTGAAATCGCCGAGGGGAATGCGCGGGTCCTCCTCTCTGAAGCCGCGATAGTAGTCGGGGAGATATGATCTGACGCGGGTCGTAGCCGTGTCTTGGAGACGATCTCAAGTTACAAGTTCCCAGTCCCCCTCTCGAACCCTGGGCCCTCACGCGGCCCTGACGAGTCCGTTCCTTGGCGGCCGTTGGTATCTTCATTCGTGCTCGTTCATCATATTTAAGCATATGGGGGTGATCCCGAGCTCGAGGTGTCTACTCAACTGAGTCGACCGCCTATCGACGCGCTCTCTCCTTAATTCAAAGACTATCGTACCCCGAGGACCCAGGAGAATCGGGCACTTTGACAATGCGCGATATCGGGTTGCCCGCGTCGTGTCGTGCCGTCTGTCGACGATCGGTCCCGTTCGAAGACGTCGTGAATCGCCGAACGGAACCGATAGAATGTGAGTGGCCCCGCATGCATAAAAGGGGGTTGCGCCCATTTCGCTGAGGTGCGTCGCAGACTCGACCGAGGCCTTGACAGCCCCGAGCGTGTCACAGGAACACAAAGTGTGATTGCTCCGCGGGGTAAGCGAGGTTGCATTTGGATTGATTATGATTTAGTGGGCTATGGATCGGGTCTAGGACTTGATGGGATGGCTCTTCCTTCTTTTGTTTTCTCCTCTTCTTTCCTCCGGAATGTGAGTCGCCCGATTGTCATGGGATGGGCACATTACCTGCGTAATGAGCTTTCGAGGGACCGGGAGTCGAGCGTGCCTGGAGCTCCATCTGTGCGCTTTCTTCCATAGCATCGAATAGATCCGGGATCAACGAACGCTGATCGCCGTTGCACACGACTGGGCCATCCGAGTACCCGCCCAGCCTGTTCGATAGGCCGGCAATTCCGAGGAGTTCTTTGCGAACATGGGACGAAGGATGGGACTGGAACGCTCAGTGACCCTGAGTTGCACTGGTGAGCGTCCGCGGGTCTGATCTGTTGGCTGAAGCTCTAGCCCAAAGTCAACTTTGCGCGTCCACGCACGGTCGGCGGTGATTGGGTCAAAAAAGGACGTTATTCATCTCGCGCTCGCAACCATGCTGTAAGATGCAGTGATACGTGTGCAAAGTTGAGAAAGAAAGCCGGTATGGAAATTCATCGCGGACATGACCCGTGGCCCGTACTGATACATCGCCTCGTTTTCAAAGGAATGGTTTGCGTCAGGTTTTGAATGTGCAGGTGTTGAGCGTTACGCCCAGTGAACCTCGTGGATGCAAAGCATAGGCGGAATTGATAGACGGCGCTTCCGTGTATCACCGATGCACTCACACGGGGGGAAGTGCAAGTTGTTTTGAGGGCAAGGCAGGCAGAATAACGGGAATGAGAAACGTCCGTGAGAGCAGTGATCGGGTATGAGCAGGCTCCAATTGGCCAGAGGCTTATCAGCGATAGAATACACATCAGATGGCCCGGTGCGACGGGAAGTCGGGAGTTGTGACGACCTTCAGCTAAGAATCCCATCTATAATCTACAGCATACAATTAATTATGGTGCTGCGACGGACAGGCTACGGGTCTCACGAAAGCAGTTCAGCCCAGCCCAGTAGGACACGCTTCAAGATAAAATCGGTGACCTGCTTGCTGCGGGGGAGAATGATGAGGTAGTTGATGATCCAAATAATTTTCGGTCGAGTGTACGATTGTCTAGCGTTGTGGTTTACGTACATGACTCGAGTTATCGGATAGGTATGGCTCCTCGGAATCCCAGAAGCTCGGAATCGAAAGGTGCAAGACCCAGTCTGTTTATTGATTCGGATGCAGATGAGGCGTGAGACATTAGTGAAGGTATCAGATACGCGGAAACACTCAAAGAGAGACCATGTAGTTTGCTGGCGTTGACTGATAACGGGAATTGAAGCACCAATTAGACTGACACACGGCGATTAGACGGGTCCTCTCTCCGGACGGGATCGGCGTTGCAACGGGAGAAACACGCACACAACCTCCAACAGCTGTTGCGGGAAGCGGCGGTGGAGGCAGCGCAGATCGATGCGTGCGGCATGGGAGGGGTGAATGAGGTGCTTGGTGTGTTTATGATGGCGGCAAGGTGAGTGGGGTCAGTCTGATGCTAAGCAGCCGTCTGGGCGGGCTGTGGTGTAGATTCGGCGTCGTGTTGGTGTGTATCGGGCACCGTAAACACGTTATCTACCTGGGGGCGGCCGCCCGACAGAGCACGAGTCGGCGTTTTGCAGTTTCGGTGATGCAGAACGTCATCCAATTAATGATCAGGGTCGTCAAGATGAGAAGTGGTGTGGTGGAAAAGGGTGCGAGAGCAGCATGGCCGAGTTATGAACGGAAGGGGGGAAGAAGGAACAACAACTTAAACAGGGGTGTTTATCTATATTTGTACAAGTATACCACGTGACAGAGCCGAGATGGATGAGTTTTCGATGAGAGGATCATCATGGCTTACGACGAGCAGCGGCCCTTCGCCACACGCCCGTCGCAACTGCCAGGCGTCCAGAACGTCGAGCACGATGCCCGACGCACGTTCGGACGTGAGCAGTCGGTCGGATTCCAGTATGTCAACCGACCATCGTTTGCGCAACATCCACTCGTGTCTCCACCTCCGACTCGGGCGTACACGCAACCTGTTCACACCACCGGTCCGTCTCGCCGGCCCCTCCCGACCCCGCGCACCCGCCCAGAGTCGATGCCGCCTCCCCTCCGACAGTCCCCGCTCGTCGTCCAAGCACCGGCTCCGTCCCGGCCCGTCATCCTCCCCTCCTCTGCCACACTGTCAATGGCCACGTCCCCGACCGTCCCGCACGCACGACGTCCCCTCCCAACACCGACCGTTTCACCTCCAAGACCCGTTCGCAAGCACACGAGCATCGATCTCACCGCTCGTCCCACTACCAGCCCGGACCGCGATCTCCGCATTCCCAGCTCTTTCACCCGCCGTGCTCCCACCATCCCAGCCGCTTCATTCCACACCCCGCCCCCAACCTGGCCCCGCTCATCGCCCTTCCACACCCACGAGACAGACGATTCCAAATCTGCTCCATCTTGGGATCGTAACCTTCCCGTAATCCAGATCGGCGCGAGCGTAATCGAACGCAGGAGCACCGTCTCAGGTGTCGTCCCCGTCGTCTCTCCATCGCGTCTCGATCCACGTGCAGTAAGCCCCGAGCGTGCACAGCTAGCCCAGCCACCCCAAACGTCCTCTACTCGTCGCCCCCTTCCTACCTCGCCCATCGAACCGCCTCGCATTCCGTCCCTCCATCAAAGCGTCCCTGCTTTCTCGGAAGACGACCGCAATGAATCCCCTCCCTCTGATCTTTCCTCCCTTTCCGACGAGGTCACGTATGAGCCAATGACATTTGCTGATCCTTTGAAGGGAGACAGGAACATTGTATTTGAGAGAAAAGTGCATACTCCGAGCCCGGAATACGGAATTAGAGATTTGCCCTCTCGCTCCAGGATAGCTATTGCAAACCGTAACGACAGTCAGCACGTCAACGTGATTGTCTCCGATGCTCGGCAAGAGCAGGTTCCTCGGCCGCGCCCCTCGCGCTCTGTCACACTCCCGCAACCGCCCATTTTGACCTCGACTCCCTCACAGACTCAACCAAAATCTGGCAGCGTCCCGCAAACCCCGCCCTCGCGCATGTCTCCTCCATTGTCTGGTGCATTCTCCCCCTTTCCTAACCGTAGTCCTCTTCCTGGTCTTCCAACAGCAGAGCCTCAGTCTCTCACTCTCCGCTTCGCCTCCATGGGATTAACCGAGCAACGACAACGAGAGAGGGAAAGGCAAACTCCACAGCCAGCATCAAGTCCCACTTCGCATCAGAGTCCCACTCGAGCCGCTCCTGGTCCTACCAGCCCTGTGCGTCAACAGCCGGCGTGGCCCACAAACCTCCCCCCTCTTCCACGCACACCGGGAAACGTCTCGCGTCCCTTGTTTGGCACGACTGGTGAGTTTCAAGCTCCCAGCATTCGTGTTTGCGACGTCTCATGCATTATTTTTCGCCAGCAGCACAGGGCCAGCCATTGCAGCTCAATGGGACTTCTCCGTCCCCGACATCTCTGCCAACAAGCCCAATACACCACGCGCGTCCCTTTTCGTCATCTCCGAACGCCAGCGCCACGTTTGATCGGAAGCCCTTTGCACAGCCATTGCCCCGACAGCAGCCTCAGCCCCATGCTCACTCGCAGCTGAGCGAACGCCAACTTCAAAAGCAAAAAGAGATAGATATTGATTTAGATGATGCGCCTCCGCCCTCACTGCGCCGATCGCCCTCACCTAACCGCCAGGACTTCGCTCGAACTCCGACAATTGAAATTACAAGTGATACGCCGCCGAGAAGGC
Source organism: Leccinum variicolor (assembly GCA_038091415.1). Lineage (NCBI taxonomy): Eukaryota > Fungi > Basidiomycota > Agaricomycetes > Boletales > Boletaceae > Leccinum > Leccinum variicolor. The sequence goes on along the minus strand of JBBPOK010000085.1, from coordinate 38,021 downwards.
AATGGTCACCTGGTCAGGATTTCACATCACGAACTGGCAACGCAAGTGAGAACAGCGTCCGCAATTCATACGTCGGATTCCGTGTGGGGTCACAGTCTCCCGAAAGGAGGGGGCAACCACCCACTCAGTCTTCAGTCAGATCACCGACCCAGTCCCACCAGACCCCGGTACCCAGCATATTCCTCCCCGACAATCACCACGATAGTGATGATGTCGGCAATGGTCCTATCATTTCGGTTTCTCCCGCTGTTTCAATCTCTATTCCCAGTATCGTTGCCTCAGAGCATGGAACTCCTACGATCGCTGTATCGGCTGTTGATTCCCCTTCCATCTCTTTCTCGCCCCCGACAATCTCGGTGTCGGACTCGTCTCAATCACAGAGACCGGGACCGACACCTGGCGGCTTTGGATCTCGGCATACGCAAATTCAAGAATCAGTCCCTTTGCCGTCTGTGCCTAACCGTGGACCTGGGTCTAAACGCGGCCTCCCTAATCCTCCTTCCTCTTACACTCCTTTGCGTACCAGTGGCCTCTCGTGTGGGGGGTGCAATGGTCCCATAATCGGTCGGATTGTGAGTGCTATGGGTCAACGGTGGCACCCCGACTGTTTTAGGTGCACCGTTTGTAACGAACTCTTGGAACACGTAAGTAGTTATGAACATGATGGCAGGCCGTACTGTCACCTAGACTATCACGAGGTTCGTATCGACCATATCATTGCGCTACGACCGCCACTGACTTGAAGTGTATGACTCGCACAGGCATTTGCTCCTCGTTGTTTCCACTGCAAGACTGCCATCATCGACGAGCGGTTCATTACGCTCGACGATCCCGCTCTCGGTAAACGTATGTACCACGAGCAGCACTTTTTCTGTGCTGAGTGTGGGGACCCGTTCCTCGCGCCGAGTGGTCCGCCCCCGCTGTCTCTTGGGCGCGGGGGTGAGCTGAACGTTACGGGAGATGGTGACTTTGTCGACGATGATGTTGGCTTCACGGTATACAAGGGTCACCCGTACTGCGAGGCTTGCCACGTGCGACTTCGAATGCCAAAGTGCAAGGCGTGCAAGAAGAGTATCAGAGACGGCGTTAGAGCTGTTGAAGCGCTGGGGGGCAAGTGGTGTTGGGGGTGTTTCGTGTGCGAGGTGAGTCTTCGTTTGCACTTTTGCTCGTGAGGTGTACTGACGCGAGTATGACAGGGCTGCAAGAAACCATTCGAGGACCCATCCTTTTTCTTGAGGAGCGAGAAGCCGTTCTGTGAGCCTTGTTTCAGTTTGATATTGAGGAACGAAGTATGAAGATGACACCGACAATGAGCGCCGCAACGTCGTCTTGATTCCACGTTCTGGTGATGATTTAGTAATTAACATTATGGTTTGTTTGATATTATTGGTGATATCTGATGTCAGTCGTTGATAGTTTTGTTGTCGTCATGTACATGTATGCTTTCAATCACGTATTTATTAGATGTTGGCTTGCTCTAAGTGCCTGTGTCATCAAGTTCTGTTCTTTCTGACATGAGTACCCGCCTATCAACTGCGTCGGATCCTCATATGAGAAGATTTCTTTCATGTAATGGCGACTCCTGAGCAATCAAGTATTATGTATGTGGAGAAGCAGACTTGGACATTAGTTCAGTTGTTTGGATGAGCATGGGACTGGAAATTCCATGGTTCGATGGCAAGTTACCTGTTCAGTTCAAGCGTGTATAACAGACATGGTCATCAAGTGTTTCATTTTGCTCTTGCTTATATATTCTAGTGATTCTGGTACTTACTACAACAGATCCTCATTTTTTTCTAAACCCTCTGCAGAGGCCCACCATTTGCCGTCTGGACTCGCAAAATCTATGCTCTCGCAAAGCGACAAAAGGTGATCATCTAGTGAGAAGAGTCGAGACATGGCTAGTGACAAATACGATGGTTAATAGTCTAACTGAACAACATCAATACCTGGCGAAATTTCCGATGTTGGAGTCCAAGATCGACACAGAGCGACTGAGATCATTTCCGTTCGCGTCCCAATGCCTGTTAGAAGGAACGATTGTCTTCCTGCACAAGGGTCTGCCTACGGGAGACTAAATGCGACCATACCTCATGTGCATACATCATCGTAGAAGACTGTTCCAGGCAACGAAAGGATGTAATCGATCCACTGTAGCCTATCATGCATCATGGCCGTTTGGACAACAGGCCTCTCTGCCCCGGTCTAGTACCTTCGAGTACACCCACGCAGCAATTTTTTTTCGGCCGAGCCATCCAGCAGTTGTGTTCGCTGTCGGAAACGGATACTTGAGGAGTCCGAGGTGGGAGAGGAGATAGAAAGAGGAGACTGAGCTTCGACTTCTTGGGAACAAGATGCTTCCGGGAAGCCTCTCCGTTCTTGAGAGGCTTTGGTGCGATTGAATTAGGGACGCCTGAGCCTCGGGCCGAGTCGGGCGTTATCCATGTGCGCGGCTTGGCTTGGCTCATTCTGCGAGTTGGCGGTGGCCAAGCAGATGGTCACCAACTGTGATTTGCGCGTAGGTGTAGCGAGCGGGGATGGGAACCACGAGCGAAAAGTATCCGTCGAAGATTGTGAAAGCAGTTGCAAGGGCATTGGTCAAAAATCGTGAAATGTTATGGAACAAGAAAGCGTTGCGAGATTCGAACGCCGTTAAGCAGGTCCTTGTGGTGAACGGATAAATGCGCAGTCGTTAGTTTGAGATTTTGATCGTGAGTTTGAGTCCAACGGTTGTAAATCGCGAGTGTTTGCAGTCGTCGTCAAGTTCGTGTGTTTTGAAAGCGAATCGAGAGCAGGGACTCGAACTTCGTTGATACCTTGTATCACCAAACTGTAATTCCATGGTCAGAACGAGCCACACAAAGAAAAAAAAATCATGGGAACAGAGGGCGCCTCGGTAGCATGGCCAGCTAGGCTCATCATTCTGTGAAGTTGGCAGTGGCGCGTCAAGCAAATGGACTGAGCCAAACAAAGACTCCCGGAGAGCCTCTTCAAAGACGCGTCGGGCGAGTACAACGATGACCGATTATCAGTCACCCAGAATCAATGCTGCGCGTCTCGCACAATTCGCTGGACGCACGGTGCGACTACCATGCAAGGTGATCAGCGTGAGTCGTACATTACTATTTGCCGGAAGACGAGCCTCAGACAGGACGTCAGCAACAAGCAGGGTTGAAGGCTATCGTCGAGGCATGTGATGGAGGGCAAGTCGAAATACAAATGACAGAGGTGAGACAACTTGCTCTGTAGCGTATCAGGCCGTTCTAAAACCTAAAATTACCCAGACCGGACACTTGGAAGGGACGTTTGTCGAGATCATCGGGAATGTACAGGAAAATTTGACCATCAAGTTGTTGAAAGGCCTCAACTTGGACTCGGAAAAGGAACTTGGTGAGCTGCGCTGCGCTAAGCTCATGTTTCCATGTCTTTGACGGGGTCTCAGATATGAAGATGGTGAATGAAGTCGTCGAGTTGACCTTCGATCCAAGGTTCAAGGGCATGTTCCCCTCCTAAGCAAACTTTACATTTCCGTGTATTTCCATCATGAAAAACAGCAGTCGTTCAAAAATTATGCCGTCGGACCAGCACCTGCCTTTGACATCTTCTTGTCGTGTCCCCTCTTCCGGCCGCTAGATTTGTGCTTCTCCTTGAATGCTCTCTGTCGTGCAACTTCATCTTTCGTTTCCCCTGGCCCGCTTCTTTCACCTGTATTTGTGCCCCGCCCTCTACCTCTACCTCTACCTCTACCCCTACCGCCTCCTCCGCCACGTTGTCCAGGTCGAACTTCTGTGGTCCCTGCGATCTGCATATCTATGGTTCTATTCCCGGAAAATTCATGCTTCTGCAATATGCGTTCTTTCTTCGGCTGGGATAGCATATATCCATGTGAATAGGAATGTATCCATACACGAACACTCACGTTTCTCTCAAGCATGATTTTCCAGCCCTCTATCTGTTCGTCCGTCCACCCTGTAAAGGAAACCTCAGTGACTCTAAGAGATAAAATAACGTGATGTTTCACCTGTCTTTTGCTTGAGGTCGGCGCGCGACTTGCTTCGCCGCGTCTCAGCATCTCGGTCGAACAACTTGGGATCTCGGTTGTAGGCCACCTCTAATATTATTTCTGGCTTCATCGGGTCAACACCACGCTCTCCGTCGATTTCTTCATCACCACTGTCCTCCCCATCACCTAGGACCTTGACGACGCTTGGGCCAAATCCATCGAGATCATCGTCTAGATCGGTCACGTCCAGCGCCTTGGACTTTGCAATCTCTTCATCAGAGTCCTCGGATATCTCTTCTACCCGCCGGAGTATCTCTATCTTCATTCGTTCTATCTCTGCTCTGTCCCTAACTAGCGATGCCTCTTGCCTGTGTGCGAGATATTAGTAGCCCATATGAACGGCAGGGGAACGTACAATACCTTTTCTTTCCAACATGTACGCGACTGAGATCCATGACATCTTGATTGAACACGTTCATTCTCTCCATCGGGACTTGTACTTCAGGAACCTTGATTGAAACCCCCTCCGAAATGTTATCTGCAAGTGCATCCTCGTCGGGAGCAGTTCCCTCCAAGAGAGCTTCGATGACTTTTTCCGCGTTGCCACAGAACGGGAAGGAAGGATGCATCAGGAGTTTGCGGATGTAATCGGGGGATTGATCGGGGAATATATCCAGCACTTGCGTCACCCGCAAGTCGAGATCGAGGTCAGGAGGAGGAATGGGTTTGGAAGCCGCCGCCTTTCCTTTACCCTTATCGGTGGATGCAGCCTTGACTGTGGCTCCTGGGACAAATCCGGACGAACGAAGGATCAGTTTGAGAGCGCCGGGATCTTTGGTATTCCCACCCGACGACTCGACATCGAGGGAACGCAAGGTAGATTCCAAGAGCTCCATCCGGCGCCCGTCGTCACGCGAGACATTGCGTATCACGGTAGCCAAAGTCTTGTTCAGTTCATATGCATACTGGTAATCTGCGATGAGGGTGCGATTGAGGAACGGGATAGCTTCAGCAGACCCCACAGCCGTAGTCTGCGAGTGTGGAACGATGTCGAGCAGTGCAAACACGACTCCAAAAACCCGGTCTGCCTCGGCAGCAAGATCCGTTCCCGACGCCTGTGAGATTTCTTCTACCATCGTCTTCACGATGAGGTGGAAGGCATCGACGATGTCTACTTTGGTGTCGAGCCAAAGTTTCTCCCATTGGTCGAGCTCGCGGTTAGCGACGTCTATCCGGATGCCGCCATACGAACGAGCGATGGCTGTGAGACCGTCATCGTACGCTCGAGCGAGTGCGACGATGAACTCCTTGCTATGCGCAAACGGTCGAATAAGATTCGGTGGACTGGGGCGAAGCAGGCTCGTCAAGCAGCGAGCTGTTTTTCGGAGACCGTATAACCCTGAGGATCGCGACGGAGAGAGTTGAAATGTGAACGCGGGAACAACTTCGGATGCAAACGTGGCAGGCAGGTCGGGCGTCTCAGACAAAACTGATCTCAAGCGAGTGATCTTGGAGGGAAAGACAAGGCAGAGATCGAGTAGTGTTTTGAGCTCCAGTCCTGGTGTGGAAGGTGCGAGCTTCTCTGCAAGGAGAAGGACACGCTGGCGCAGGCGATCGTCTTGCTTCACGGGTCGTGTATCTTCCCAGATGAGTGCTTCGAGGATCTGTCGTGCGGCATCGCTAGCATAGCTGGAGAGAAAGGCGCGGGTCGAAGGAATGTCCCGTTTCGTTGGTGGTAGTGCAATTACTTGTGCGAGTGCATTGGTGAGATTGGAATGAAACTGTGCTAGCTGCGATGCTGACGATCCCTTTGGTAAAGGATAGACTGGAAGTGTAGCGAAAGTCATAGGAATGACACAGCCACCGAGTCTCTTTCTCTCTGATCCAGAACGACCTTGAATCCCATCACGTCGTCTCGTAGCTGTCGCACCACAAGCGTTCAACATGAGTTTATTGTCTTCATCGTCCAGCCTCGTGACCGTCAGTCCAGTTTCAACACGCTGTCAAGATCTCTCGTTCGGTTCGTGAAAACACAAGGCTCTTTACTCAAGACATCTTGCTACGCGTTTGCACGAGCGTTAACATTCAATGGATATGGCCCCCCCTCCCAATTCCTCACCAGCTCAAAAATTTGCCCAACATATTTCCAGTACATGGTCTGCTTTAAGGTTTGAGGAGCCTATTGGTGAATTTTTTGGTTTGTTTTATTTCTTGTCGCTGAGACTCCGAGTCTGTGCCAGCACAAGCAGGACACTCGGAACGGGCCATCGTTACAAGCCCCTACTGATTCGTAACATTCAGGTACTCTGAACACACGTCCCGAGCTAGTCGACAACACTCCCTCGCGTACTCTTCATAATAGTAGCCTCGGTTTCTACTGAGTCACCGGTATTGTTGGTCACTCTTCAGTAGTCCTACAACAATTCTACCAATTCTTGTGATCAATTTTACAGACACAGCTTAGACTCGTTTTGATGTTACCTTCAACAACAATGAAGGACTCGCAATCCTATCGTGATGTAACGATTGCCCACCGAGGGCGTCTTCGACAACAATCCACCACTGTCCGCGACGCTAAGAACACACCGTCCGTCCTCAACAGCCTTTACAGTCATGTATGGGTCGTCGTTCTGTTACAACTTACTACCGACCCTGCTACCGAGGAAGAGCGGGGTACCATCCCCGGAATTGGGGACGAAGAAACCAAAGGCGTGCAGGAACTCATGGATTGGCGCTGACCGAGTTGACCTAGCATCGACACGACATTCTCTCATCGAGGTCTTTGATTTGATGCAAAAACACCATAACGACCTAGCTCACATCAGCTTGCGTCGCGTTGCATGCTGGGTGTAATCAATGATCAACGTGCCAAGAACGGAAAGACGCTAACGGAGGACAACGTGCGCCTCTCATAACCGTTTGCTAATGTATGCTAGGTTCTCACAACGGTCTAATGAGCATTTGTGTGTTCTTCGCGTGTCAGAAGACATGAAACGGTGACTCTATAGTATAGCCAAGGAGGCCGTTCGTACACATGGTGGTACGCACTCTTTCAACCGGTTGTTTCGAACACATACGTACTACATGACCTGCTTCATAGACCAAGTCCATCGCCATTTTCCAATTCATGGATTATCGTAATCAAGCAACCTGTTGGTGTGTAGAGTTTGTTTCCAAACCGAGTCATATGATCGTTGAGATGCATTGACTAGACTAGCATTGACGCTGCGTGCTTTCGTGTTAGTTTCTCCTTCCTGCATTCCTTGTAAGTTGTAAACTGGATGCAAGGGAAGGCTGGATGACATGGTAGTGCAGTTCCATTAATTGCAAGTCGCCGAAGTCGGTTTGTAATCCGGACATGAAATACTCATCCGAAGGACCATCGCTTCGCCGCATCTAGAGATTAAGTATCTTCCAGGAGGCGGGTGAGATCGTGAGTACTTGACGACAATGGCCAGAGCGGTCCTGGCCCATGCCTACCATCCCACGATGCTTTCTGGGACAAATCATGGCAGCCTGCCACTGGCAGGGAGTATTGGATCCATGTGATTGGCTCGAGAGCGAGATAACAGCTAAGCACTTCACTTGTGTCTGTTGGTTGCGAGCAACCGCTGTTACCAGCTTCATAACTTCGCAGCTATGTGCCTTAAGTAACAACAGAACGGGGGTGATGACTCTCGGTTAACCCAGCGACGCGGCCCCGCCCCGGACAAAAAAGGAATGCTATGATCGCCTTTACTTCCTTTTGGAGCATTTGAATCACGAATAGACGTAGATCTGGCCTACATAGTACATACAGAGGATGTACATGTTGTCACAACGGTGAGTCGTTTCACGAACCTTGATTGTCAGCTGGCGGAAGCTTAACACTCTACAATCGGTTAATATTTTGACCGAATTCAAAACGGCGTCGGTCACGACTCACGCCCCGGTAGTTTTTGCGGCGATTGTTGCCTATGATACTTACTGCCATCTTAGGTTAGTTCAAACACCAAGTCATCTCCAGAGAGTCCGCACCACAACAAACCTTGATGCCAATGGATATTTCGGAGTTGGAGCAGCAACTTTCGTATTCACACTGGCACGCGGCTCCCTCAGCAAAGTATCTATGTACCACCCATCCTTCCGAAACCAATGGGCCAATCTTTGAACCGAAACGTTGACACGTGGCTCCGATCTCTGGTTACTTGTGCTGCCTTAGGCAAGGCTATAGTAGTGCATACTCAATGGAGCTTTTGGGGCAGAGTGAATACATGATTCACTAGAGGTAGGCTCTTAATTTAATTCTTCCGCACATATGTCTCAGCCCGAAGGAGTCTGGTTGTCACCGCAACCTACTTACCATGTGATGCAAGCTGCGGGCATGAAAAGATTTTTGGCTCAGGTACGTCCGTATTTAATGTGATAGGCAAGCTGCTGTTTGGGTCCTCGTCGAATTTACTGTCCATATTTCTTTCAGCTTTCGAAGATGCGTTTGGCTCTTGTGACGTCAATCGTCAGTGCACTGGCCGTTTTGGCCGCTGCCGCCCAGCCTACTAGGCCGAGCACTAGGAACTTGAAGGCGATCCCTATCACCAAACGCTCTGCATTGGTGAACGCTGACAAAATTGTCAATTTTGCTGCACTTAACTCCCATCTAGCATCCGTCAATGCGTACGTCGTTTGTGCTGTTGCCTTTTATTCTCTCAGATGGCGGTTCTAGTAAGATCCTCCGAGGCTTCGATAATTACCATATAAACACCGGGAACCCGCACCCCAATGCTCTGAATGGGATCAGAAAGCGTGGAGCCAACGTAGCCCTGACTGAACCTAGCGATAATACACTCTGGTATGGCACCATTTCGGTCGGCAGTCCTGCTAAGTCCTTCACTGGTAGTTTTTTTCTACCTTTCTTTTATAACTTTGCTCTGATATCTGTCTTAGTCGATTTCGACACAGGTTCTGGGTAGGTATTTTCAGACAAATACACTCCGTTCTTTTGTTCAAATCGACACAGCGATCTAATAGTGCCGTCGATTTCCTGTGGTTCGACCTGTGCCGGTCACACTCAATGGGACCCAAGTTCGTCTTCAACCGCGAAAGATTTGGGTGCGACATTCAGCACCGAGTATGGAGATGGATCCAGTATCTCTGGTGAACAGTACACTGATACCGTATCCATCGCGGGTTTTAACGTATGTTACCCATGGCTTGCGACATGAGCACCTCTGACGGCCACTTAGGCGACCACACAGACGCTTGGTGCTGCGAATGAATACTCGTCCAGCTTAGACGCCTCTCGGTTCTCTCCGGACGGTATCATGGGAATGGGTTTTGAGCCTCTCTCGTCTTATGGGGCGAGCCCCGTATTCGAGACGCTCGTTAACGAGGGAGCGGTGACCGATTCAATTTTTTCTATCAAGCTCACTTCTTCTGGGGGCGAGCTGTGCATAGGAGGATCGGACACAGATCTCTACACTGGAAGCTTCACCTACGCCCCTGTAACAGTACGGGTGAGCCGAAGTTCAATGTTCATGGGCGTTCACAGACTGACTAGTGGGCCACCAGGGTTGGTGGCAGGTGGAAATGGACAGCATTCAAGGGAACGGTCAGACTCTTCTAAGTGATGTAGACTGCATCATCGACACTGGTACCTCCCTCATCGTTGGCACCCCGTCACAAGTCAAGGAGCTGTATGGTACCCTTGGTGGTACAGCTGCACCGAGCAGCGTTGGAGAGGGTTACTATACTTGTGAGTTCTGGTCTAGTTTGGACCGTTTGGCACTTGGGCTCCGCTGACATTCTGTAGTCCCATGCAATTCATTTCCCACTATAAGCCTTACTTTTGGCGGAACTGAGTTCACCATTCCTGCCTCGACCCTCAACATCGGGCAGCTTCCTTCTGACCCGTCTCAGTGCGTCAGCGGCCTGGTCGGTCTGAACGTCTTTTCATGTAAGTTCTCCTATCCGAATTTCTTGCAGGACTCCACGCTGACCACTGAATCCCTTCGTTCCTTGTGACTAGCATCAATGTGGATTATCGGCGATGTATTTCTCGAGGGCGTGTACACTGAGTTCGACTATGGTAACTCACGAGTCGGATTTGCAGAGCTTGCTTGATTTTTTTCAATGGCTGGTCCAATGGAGTGCTGTAGAATTCTCTTTTTAATTTTTCTTTTGCCTTGTTCATTCATGCTCGTCACACTTGTAAGCAGTCCGACTTCCCGCTGCTTAGACCGTTCGTTACGCCAAAAGCCACTTAGTACTTATGATTCGGTACCAAAATATTCACGATCTTTTGCACAACGAAGAACGAGTAAGAAAATCGGGCGGATGATTTTACCTAGTCTAGTGACCAGCCCGTCTATGAGGTTGCCGCGTTGAGAGACAAACCGTCGATCGACAGCTGTTCTACCACCTCCGACATAATGAAAAAAATATTTGCAAGTTGGTGGGAAGCCGACTCGGAAACTGTTCAAGAACCAATAGTAGCACATTACTTATTTCGCTTGAGTCAACCCTCAAGCTTGCAGGAGCGAAACTACTTGCTGTCAGACACGATGGTCAGTTGACGCGTCAACTGTCTAAGATAAGTTATTTATTTCAACCGGAAGCTAATGACCTACCATAGATACCGCCGCTCATAGTTTACCCGCATGCCAGTGGCTAGCAGGTGTACCTGTCACTTGTTTGGCAACAGCAAGCGTTTTCCACTCTTTAAGACCGAATATTATGTTTGAGTCCACCGTTGCCTCGCTGAATGGGGATTTGCAAGTTTTGCGATTCGAACCCGAACAGTTCTCGCAGCACAAAACAGGTGAATACATTTGAATCTTTGTCCGCACGTTTCATGGGACATTTAAGTGGGCGATCTATTACTTATGTCTCGCTGAGTCGCTGTTCAACACACATGTTCGATCTTATCGCCTTTGTCAACCCTTGGTCCGAGGTCTCGTCCCACCGTTCTCTCGAACACCTCCAGCATGAACGTGAAGAGAGACTTTGTAAGGGCTGCGTCCCAACGCCCCTTGGAAGACTCATCTCGAATGAAGGCGTGTTGAGCTTGTACCTCCAGAAACTGAGGAAATAGTCCCATGAGCATAACCCCGAAACACACGTCGAACGGTACAGACCGAGCAAGCGACGTTGGCGTCCTCGAGCGTCTTCCTGATGAAATCGCGGCCTGCACGAGGCACATGCGTATCCTTCACCGCTCGTGAGCCGAACACCGTTGAGAAATAACGAGGTGGGTCATTGTACCTGCTTCCCGAAAATCATCTAGAATGATCCTATTTGGGTGGGGATGACCTGATGTGGCAAAGTGCTGCTCACCACAAGCTCTCCTTTTATGTCTCCCTTTCGGACTCGCTCGATGGAGTTGTCGCTCTTGCCTTTGCCGAGCGTCGCACTGTGAATGTCCGTTGCAAAGAAACACACCGAAGACAGTACTCGGGGGTCAAATGCAGCCTGGAAGTGAGTTCGACCATTCAATAGCAAGTCTTTGACAAGAACGATCAATATCGCACACGGAAGGCCTGGGTATAGTAGGTGAGACACGTCGGCCGACTCGGGGCTCAAGCAGTAGAACAACTTACCAAGTGTCCTCCTAGGCACATTCCGGTCGCTTCAAAGAAAATTCGTGAGGTGCAAACTAGAGTGTCAGTCGATGCGATCCTACGGACCCGCAATACGACCAGTGCAATTCGGATGAGATACCAGTAGATCGACAGAAAGCGTGGCGTCCTTTGATCGACATAGATTCAGCATATTCAGTAGAGAAAGTAGATAGGGGTTACCTCATCGTACCCGGCCACTGATTTCTCGATCTATGGGTATTGTGTATCAACGAGACGATCAGCCGCAATGTCCAAATCTTCACCTTATATTTGTTACCCCGATCCGTTCCTGGCACGTTTCGTGGATCTGAGCGAAAAAAGAAATGTGGGAGATAAGAGTCGACACGACTCACCCTCTGTATCGTATGGGATTGGCTCAGGTCCTTCGAACTCGTGAAAGCTTGACGGACATGCTGAACGTCGTCCGTAGTATGAGAGACCGCGCGATCGCAATAACTACGGTGCTGGGACGCACCGACGACATATCCGTGGCTTGCGATCTGTCCAGCAAACCTCTCGACCGGTCCGGTCACTTGGTAAATCTCGCTGACAGTGCGTGGATCAATGGAGAGAGGTCAGGTATCCCGCCGCCGGCACGCACCTGAAGCAGACGACGCCTGTCCATGACGTTTTGTAAGATGGCAAACGCACACGCAAAGGGAGGAGACGTGCCTGGAAACTTGGCCTGGGGGTAGTTTGGCACGACAGGAGCGATCACAAAGATCCGGATTGGTTTCCCGTCGAGCTGGCTGGGAACGTCGTGATGGCTCTTGGTGATCAGCATGGTGGGGGAACGGTGAGAGTCTTGCTCCAGATCAGTTCCAGTGCGCCCATGGGCCCATTAGTATCGAGTCCGAGTCGGATCAACTTCCAAACATAGGTAACGGCCAACATTCATGGCAAGAAGAGAACTCATTAGGTACGTTATGAATCGTGAACCAACCGTCCCTTGTTCGAATTACAGTGGCGGCATGCAGCCTAGCACCGAGTACTAGACACGAAAAGATCTGTTAGATATGCTAGTACAATGATATTTAGTGACGTCTGATAATCGACAATTCTCCGACGGTACCTGTAAGCTAAAAGATGTTCCAAGCAACGACATCGAAAGATGAAATATGAAAGAGTCCCTCACTCAAGCCCACAACCTACCCAGGACGCTCGTCCGCCCTCCCGAATTCGAACCCCCGAGAAGCAAACCCATACCGCCCTGGATAGCCATGCTAACGGGACGCATCGGCGCTGAGTCGTACACATGCGGGCAAGGCTGTGGAAGTGGCTCGGCATCGTTAACTGATCTGTCCAAATCCTTCTCGAATCGCGAAGGCTTTCTGGGCGAGCGTCCCAGCTCGTCCAACTGTGGTGGGTCAAGCATTCTTCGTGCGGTTTTGAGCCGTGTCAGTATATGTTCGTACAATGCAATTTCTCCGTCAAGGTGGTCCTTTGTCAGGTTGGCGAAGTCCTCGGTTTTTTGCGTATGATAAGCGTCCAGTTCGGACATGGTGGCATTCAGAACCGTTTCGCAACGGGAGGCAATGTCGTCATTCGGCTGATGCTAAATTAGTTATGGGAAGTGAGCAGGCACATATCGCATACATTGTTGCCAGTGGCTTCCGCATAGCGGGTGTACGTGGAGCGATGGGTCTCTATGACTCCCTTCAGGCACTCGATCAGTATGTAAATGGACCTCGTTTCGCAGAACACACCTGATACGTCATGAACGGGTGAGCGACGCTCTTGAACGCTTCATGAGTCGCAAGCTGCCTTCTCCTGGCCTGAAGCGATCCTGAGCAGGGAGTACGCATACAATGACCTGGCACTAACGTGGTCATCGTACAAATCTGCTACGCTCTGTAACGTCTCTGCGGTTTTCTGAAACGCCTTTGTGAACTTGAGACACTCTGCCTCCGACGTCAGTGATTTCCTCTCTCAAGATCCGCACTGTCTTGTTTACCTTGGCAATCGTCACGCCAACACCAGGCACCGTCATTGTTGAAAAGACCCTGCAGTTGTGGGGATGCGTTTTCTTCCTCGTCGACCGCACCGAGAGCCGGCGTGGACGATAATGGCTTTGCAGTGATAAGAGACAACAGTGAGTAGGACAGCAGTCGCTCGGCTTTGGACATTTCTGTACGCATCACGGCCAATCGTTGTCGAAAAACATCTGAACCGAACACGAACACATACCTATCCGCGCTTCCCTCACTCGACTGAACGTGTTTCTCAACCCCTGCACGCCCTTGCCGACGGCTCGTACATGGTTGTCGAACTTGTTGATCGTCTCTGAAGCGTCCTGAGCGTCGAAATTGAACGCTGGATGGAACACATGCGCAAAGAAGGATGGCCCAGCGGCGGGCATCGACAAGAATTGCGGCGTCAACCGTTTCCACTCCTTCGAGCGTCAGGGACGTTGAGCAGGTTCTCAATCACCACTCGGTGCAAAGGGAGAGACCGCTCACCAAGTCATCCTCGCAACCGAGGAAAGAAGTAACGACTTCTGCATAACGAGCGATGGGGTGGCGCACGATACGGTCAAGGTATCGTTCCAAGTCTCCTCGTCTGGCTTCGACGAATGCGGCATTGAACCGACCTGCGTATTGCTTTTCGGGAAGGGGCGGTAGTGCGATTCCGGGAAGCCGCTTGAGCAGCGAGGTGTGAAGAATGACAAAGTGGGAAAAGCGTCGCTGGACGGTAATGTATACAGGAGAAGATGGACGGACTGCCTCGTCATCGCCCTCCTTGTGCTCGAGGGACTGGACAAGAGAGGTGACGCTGTATACGGTATAAGCTCCGGAAAGGCCAGATGTTCGCTTCGACGGCGAGTGCACCAAGACACGGAACCCCGGGATCTTGGACTGCCATGCGGGACCTGAGTCCACGAAATGTCTGTCGGATTCTCCAATTCCTAGCCTGTTGCGTCGCAGGTCCTCCGCGACAGAATCTGTCGTTGCAAAGCGGCCATGAGAAATCGGAACAGACGTCGTAGGTTCTTCTTCAGCGTCTGGAGCGCCTTTGAGGACCCATTCTTCTGCACCACTGGTGACGAAACCAGAGAATCGATTGATGGTCTTCCCACCAAGCAGTCGCTGCCGGAAACTCGGAAGCGCGTTCGGCCGTTCTCCTGTCGTTTGTGCAAGGATCTGAGAGAAGTCTAATTCAGAGGTGTCCTTGGATGACGAACGAAGGGTGACGGTATCGGTGGACAACTCCTTCTTTATCGACTGACCACCTGGCGAAGAGAGGAAGTCAACCGTGAGCTAAATCGCGAGCGTAACGTCAGCAGAAGGTCCGTGCATCGCCAATAGCCGACTTGGACCTACCGTGTAGTAAGTTGCGGGCAACAAACCAATCTTCCCGTCCTCGGTCTTCACGAGGCTCCATCCATCCCCGACGTCTTGCTTCAGAACCTCGAGCTCGTCCCCAGCTTCGACAGCAAGTTCCCTGAATTCCACCTTTCCCTCGAACTGGTAAAGCGCACGCGCAGACAAACCCCGTCCGAGTCGTCCCCGGGCCTCCGGTTGATCGGCAGGTTCGTCGTCGGAGAGCGATCCTCGATCTAGGTGCTCTGCCCACGCTGCAGACGAGTTTATCCCGGCATCAAATTCGTGATCGGAGCGAGGTCTTGGGTCAAACGCGGGTATACCAGTGGCAGCAGGCGTCGAACTTTGCTTTGTGGTACGAGGAAGGGTCGTCATCGCGCGGAGCGCTCCCAATGGCGGGCCAGGGGCGGGGACCGGAGTGTATATATACTCTGGTTGCCTAACCCGATCCAAAATGCAAATAAATGTGACATTGCTTGACTCCACTCGATCCGTGGCAAGGTCGTGATGTTGCCAATACCACACACATATTGTCTCTTTGTCGCTGTAGCACCGCTTCATTGTGGGCAAAACGCGGATTACTCTCATGGCGAGTCACATCTACCGTCCGACAGCGACAGGCCTGACCTTGCCTGAAGGAGGTATGTACCGGGTAGCGCCTCAGCGAGCGCCAAAGAAGTAAACGCCACTTCTCTTAGGATTTCTCTGAGATCACACTCGTGCGCGACGCTGTTCTGCTGAGCCAGATATTTTGCATCTACTACGAGATATCTGAATCTCAGGCTACTTGCAGTCGAGGAACCCGAGACTGCCAAATCCAGTCCAAGAAGGGTGACATGCACGGAAGTGATGCGTCTTGTCAATCTCCTGCAGGTCATTAATGTCCTCCTGGGTCAGATCTACGATCTTCGCGTTGCCTGTGCACACAAGGTCAGCGCAGACGCAATCGGCAGGACTCCGCTGACTTACTGAGGATACGCTCGTTTGTCACCGACTTGGGCAGCACTGCGAATCAAGCTAGAATCACCACGGTTCTGTAAGGAGTACTTCGGTATGACCCACCAGTGTGCAGAGGCTTGTTGGCCTGCAAAGAAACCAACACGTTGGCAGGCGAGACACCATACTTGTTGGCGATTCTGTTGACCACCTCGTTCTTCAACAGAGGTGAGTTGTCAGAACCAAGAGGTGAGTATGCCGTCAATACGATTCCTTTCTCCTGGCAGAATTCCACGACATCGTGTTGTGGGCAAGACCTTGGGGGGCGTTGTAACATGCCTCGTCATGATTGTGTTACTTGTGTTACTGATCGTCAGACACTTACGGGTGGAGTTCGATCTGGTTCACTGCAGGAACAACCCGAGCGACCTTCAAGAGGCGCTCGAGGTACTCGACAGAGAAGTTAGACACGCCTAATAGCGAGAACGTCAATCAAACATTTTTCCTAGAGTAATGCTCTTTGACTCACCAATCGCCTTGACCCTATCTGGATGAGCAGTGTGAAGATCCTCCATCACCTTCCAGGTATCAAGCCAATCATGTCCCTTGTCTGCCTTTCCGTCTCGCGTCATAGGGGCTGGCCAATGCATCAACCCTGGGTAACGCTGTATGAGTGTCCGCAGCATGGTAAACCACGAGAATGCGATACATACACAGGTCGATGTAAGGCGTGTCGAGCTTCCTGAGCGACGATTCGAGTCCTGCCGTCGGATTCCTTTGGTCTGGGTTGTCGAGCTTGGTCGTCAGGAAGATCTGTTCTCTCGGAACCCCGGATGCTTTGATGCCTTGCCCGACTTCCGTCTCGTTCTGGTATCCGGCTGCAGTGTCGATGTGTTTGTACCCATTCTTCAGCGCATACTCCACTGCGTGCTCGACTTGGCCTGGCTTGGACTTCCAGGTGCCTGATGAAAAAGGGTTAGTGGAGTCCATCACATGTGATTCAAGGGCATGGTCTACCAAGACCGAAGGTAGGCATGAGTGCCCCCGTATTGAGTTTAACAGTGGTGGTGGCAGGCATGTTGGATATGTGATTTTACGACTGGGGTACAGTCAGACAGTTCCAACACCTCGTCTTTATACCCCCTTCAAGTTCCTCATGCACTCGCTATCTGGCTATTTTTACTGGAATTCGGATATCGCTACGGATCAACTATATCCCAGGTCATGCTATGTGTTCACGTGTCCAGTCCATCACTAATGTTATCCACAACTTATTTACAGTCTGGGAAACCAAGGCCACCCCAACCTGTCCAGGAAGGATGGCCCACACGGAAGTGGTGTGATTGGTCGATTGTGTCGAGTTCTGCGATGTCTTCCATTGTAAGATCGATGATCTTGCCATTGCCTGAAATAACGATCAGTTCAACGTTGCGTATCGGAATAGATGGTCAACTCACTCAAGATGCGAGAGTTGGTGACAGACTTGGGAAGTACTATTTGTACAGACCCGAATAAGCAGCGACTTCAACTAAAAACAATCATTCTTACCAGTGTGGAATGGCTTGTTGGCGTGCAGCGAGATCAAGACAGTAGCAGGGTGAACGCCATACTTTGCGGCAATCTTGCCGACGATGGGGTTCGTGAGTAGGGGAGAGTTGTCAGATCCCAAGGGGGAGTAGGCGGTGATGATAATTCCTTTCTTAACGCATAAGTCAACGACATCTTTCTGAGGGCAGGACCTGCGTGGGAATCATGTAAGTAAGGTAGCTCATTGAAGTATTGGATTCCGTACGGATGAAGTTCAATTTGGTCCACAGCAGGAACGACTCTTGCGACCTCGAGAAGTCTTTCGAGGAATTCTACAGAAAAGTTGGAAACCCCTGAAGAAAAAAAAATTGATTGAAAGCGTAGCAAGTCACCAACGACGCGTACCAATGGCTTTCACTTTGTCGCGGTTTGCAAGGTAGACGTTCTCCATGGACTTCCACGTGTCAAGCCAATCGAGGGTCTTGTCTGCAACAAGTCTGCCAGACGCATCCTTCGTCATGGGTGCGGGCCAGTGCATCAACCCTGGTTATCGATTTGTCACGTTTTCAATAAACGAACACCGATGATGAATAACACTCACACAAATCAATGTAGGGCGTATCAAGTTGCTTCAAGGAATAATCCAACGCCTTGAGGGCATCCTTGTGGCAATCGTTGAATAGTTTGGTAGTCAAGAAGATCCGCTCTCTCGGTACGCCAGATGCCTTGATGCCTTGGCCAACCTCCTTTTCATTGTCGTAGGCAGTGGCGGTATCAATGTGAGTATAACCGTTTTTCAGAGCAAACTCGACGGCGTGCTCGACTTGGCCAGGCTGTGATTTCCAGGTTCCTTGTTGCGCCATCATGGTCAGCAGATGCAAACAAAAGGTTGGAAAAGAGTAAGCATACCAAGCCCGACGGTGGGCATGATAGCCCCGGTGTTCAACGTGACAGAGGTTGTTGCTGGCATTTCTGTGCAAGACGAGTGGATGAGGTCTAATTGAGCGAGGGCACCTTATTATAAGACCAATGGACGACCCCGGGCCGGAGACCCGCCAGGAAGCCGTTCCCCGAGCCTCTCACTAAGCATTCATCGGACTTTTCTCGGAAGGGTCCCGTGAATGATCTAAACGAAAGGTGTACGGACACCCGCTGGAGATGATTAATGCGATGGAGTGGTTATCAATCCCGTGTACAATGTTATCAATGACATCAGCCACACACCGAAAAACATCAGCCCGAGCCAAGGCCGAGCCACGCGCCTGCGATACACCAGCACAGCCACGTGACAAGCTGCCGACACCCCTGCCTTTCTTACCCAGACCCACATCCGCACGATGGCCTCTATCCCACCCATCCGATGTGTTTTGTCATTTATTACTTCCTTAGGCCGAGACGTTGCCGTTTTTCGCATGAGAACGTTGTACCATGCCATACCAACACCCGCTCCAACTAGTGGAATCTAAGGCACCCAAGATGGCAGCCGGACATCGCCGCCCGGTTCGCGTATAAATGGGTTATCGTCAAGGGCTATCGATGTGCCAATCGTAGTAGTGCGGAGGATCCTCTCCTGCAAAACGGCTGGTATCATGTGGTATGTCTGGACGCAGAATCGAACCCCGCCCAATCCCAAGCAGGTCAGCATCACCGGCGCCCAGCGCAGCCTGTAGGTGCGCTAGCGAGCGAAGACCGCCTGTAAGCAAAACTAATGGGGCATTCAAACCCGCCAGAGAGTTCGTTCTTACACATTCTCGTGCCTTATGGGTAAACCGAGTGAAGAATGCCTGGCGAGGACTCGTTTCCTTGGTAGATGCAAAATCTGCAACCGGACTGAGTTTTGGAGTGCAGCCGCAGACATCATCGGCACTCACCTGGCGACTCATAATCACCTCCACTTATCTCGATAAAGTCTATCATTCCCCAGAGTGCCATTGCACGTATGTGATAGAGGACACGTTGGATCTCCGTTGACATTCTTTCGTTCGAAGGACGCGCGCCCGTCTCTATGTAATCTGCAGAGTTAATTTTCACGCCAATAACAAACTCTTTGGGAACGATGGCATTGATGCCCCCGACGATTTCTCGCACCATACGGAGTCCGTTGTCGGATTCAACCGAATACACATTGCTCTATAAGATGCGAAGTGTCAATCACAGCCGCTTTCGTGTAATAAAACATACCTTGGGATTAAGAAATTGGGCAAGAGATCTGGTGGGGAATTGGACGTATATTCAAGAATGCCATAAAATCACCCACATCCATGTGCACAATGAAGCTGGACTCCATCGAACCCGGCTTCGAGAGCGGTCAATGTACCTCTGATGAACGCCTGCTGTACACGTTTGATGTCGTCCAGCGTCATTTCTCGCGGTCGTTGGAATAGCGCGAGCATATACGGGCCGGGATGCGGGATGCCTAGCAAGCCCAGACACATAACCCCATCGTGCGACGGAACGCGCTTGTTGTTCGAGCCGAGGCGGACTGGACTCGGTGCCACGGGAGGAACACCTAACCTACGACCCCCAATGATCTTTGGAGACTGTCGACCGCTGTGAGAAAGCCGCATGATAGCCAATTGAGGGGCGTCCCGATGATGGTCTACGCGAATCCTCCCCATGGATGGTCCTCGCCAGCTTCCTGAATGGCGCCAATGTCTCCTGGTTGAGCACTTCGGGAACCACGATGTCGCGTCCCAGCGTCAGATGGTCCCGCGAAACTTAATCGTTTCCAGTAACGATCATCCCCCAGTCGTGCTTCGCCCACTCGGCGTAGAGACGCGTGTCGTACTCGTTGGGAGGACCACCGAACATTCTTGCGAGGTGCTCGTACAGTGCGACCTACGTGCATTGAAAGTGTAGCGAATAATGGAACGGGTGCAGTCGAGCGCAGGGAACAGGGCGCGACAAACAACGACGACCGTTCAAAGTAAGTTACTGGCGACGACATATACTACTGTAGGAATGATTAAGTAATACGAACTAATTACGCGAGGCTGTTGGAAATCAGCGAACTGAGAGTAAAGTAGGAAGTGTCGGCGCGGTGTCGTTCGAGTTGTCGCATCAAATTGTTGCGTTGTACTAACTTGCAACACTTCGTAATCTTGCAAAACCGCAACGAATTGAGCAGAGCCGGGATTGCAAGATCGTTGTAGAATGAGCTATGGAGACCCATGTTGATACGTTCTCGGATCACCGAATCCGCCGACCTCAAAGTATACAGTGACTACACAAGTCTTTACTGATAGTAGCTCCACGTCCGAAGGCCCTAGCCAGCACGCTTGTACCATCTATTCAAAGGTAGGGTTCAAGGCGAACCTGCACAGTGGACATGTTTCGCTGGATTCAAGCCACGGAAGGATACAAGTTTCGTGGAACGGGTGCTTGCAAGGAAGGGTGACTATGACTAGCTCATCCGGGTCTTCTACATCCAGCTTGAAGGATTCTTTGCAAACTGCACAATCTTTCTCCAACAGCGGAGCTACGAGATACGTAAGCAAGAAGGTAAATGCAGACGAGATGTGAACGCGGACAGTCTTCTGTGAGCACCCTCCTTGATAAGTTGTCAACGATTTCCTCCGGTGCGGGTATCGGCCTTCCGGCAGTGGAATTCTCAGCAAGATGAGTTAATATTTGGTCCAACGCTTTGAGATGGTCAGAGAAGAAATGAGGTTTAGTGAGAGGTGACTTACCTTCCTGATTGAACACATAATCACCCCATTGGGCTGATGGCGACACACCCAACAGCTGTGCAAATGGATCGTCATGGCCTTGTTGCTCACGATCGAACGAACTGAGGAGATACTGTGCCATTAATGCATCAGTTATGTCGCCAGGTGTGCGCGTGTTAGCGGGGTTGTCTTGTTCGCCACGTAGAAACCTTCAGGTGAAGTCAAGTTG
This sequence comes from Leccinum variicolor, assembly GCA_038091415.1. Classification (NCBI taxonomy): domain Eukaryota; kingdom Fungi; phylum Basidiomycota; class Agaricomycetes; order Boletales; family Boletaceae; genus Leccinum; species Leccinum variicolor. Next base: position 16,743 of record JBBPOK010000085.1, on the reverse strand, counting down.
CCTGAAACGGGAAAACCATGAAACAAGAAACGGACTCGAAGATAATAGGTGGGGAGCTGGAACGGGGAGTAGATGAAGGGGAGTCGAGAGTGTCACTTCCCCTCCAGGGACCTGAACAGACGAGATTAGATTGAAGACTATGAGGGCAAGGGAGTACGGAACCGGAACGCAGAAAATTTTCTAATGTAACCGGGACATCGTTTGGGGCGTCCAAATTGGCGGGTTCACGATGTTGAAAATCGCGAGGATCATCGACAGGACTCTCGAGCTGGCAGAGAGTTATAATGGGCGGACAGGGAGAGGAGCAGCGTACCTTCTCTACGAAAGACCCATCACACCAAGCGCAGATGGGATCTGGCGTCTGTTTGGACGAAATGGTAGAAACGAGGGCGGGGATGGGACGATGAGACTGACCATGAGAGGCGTCTCAGACTCACACTGGGGCCTAGGTTTGTGACACTGTGACACTATGTGACTCTGTTCATAAGCTTGTACAATGTTATCAATGACATCACCCACACACCTCGGCGAAAAGCAACCCGAGCCACACGCCTGCGATACACCAACACAGCCATACGACAAGCCGCCGACACCCCTGCCATTCTACCCAGACCCACATCCGCACGATGGCCTCTATCCCACCCATCCGATGTGTTTTGTCATTTGTTACTTCTTCAGGCCGAGACGTTGCCGTTGTTCGCATGAGAACGTTGTACCATGCCATACCAACACCCGCTCCAACCAGTGGGATCTGAGGCACCCAAGATGGCAGCCGGACATCGCCGCCCGGTTCGCGTATAAATGGGTTATCGTCAAGGGCTATTGATGTGCCAATGGTAGCAGCGCGGAGGATTCTCCCTTGCAAAACAGCTGGTATATCTGGACGCAAAATCGAACCCCGCCCTATCCCAAGTAGGTCAGCATCACCGGCATCCAGCGCAGTCTGTAGGTGCGCTGGCGAGCGAAGACCGCCTGTAAGCAAAACTAATGGGGCATTAAAACCAGAATTCGTTCTTAGACATTCCCGTGCCATATGGGCAAACCGAGTGAAGAATGCCTGACGAGGACTCGTTTCCATGGTAGATGCAAAATCTGCAACCGGACTGAGTTTTGAAGTGCAGACGCAGACATCATCGGCACTCACCTGGCGACTCATAATCACCTCCACTTATCTCGATAAAGTCTATCATCCCCCAGAGTGCCATTGCGCGTATGTGATAGAGGACACGTTGGGTCTCCGTTGACACTCTTTCGTCCGAAGGACGCTCGCCCGTCTCTATGTAATCTGCAGAGTTAATTTTCACGCCAATAACAAACTCTTTGGGAACGATGGCACGGATGCCCCGGACGATTTCTCGCACCATACGGAGTGCGTTGTCGGATTCGACAGAATACCCGTCTCGTCGAACATTGCTCTATAAGACGCGAAATGTCAATCACAGCCGCTTTCGTGTAATAAAACATACCTTGGGATTGAGAAATTGGGCAAGAAGATCTGGTGTGGGAATTGAATGTATATTCAAGAATGCCATAAAATCACCCACATCCATGTGCACAATGAAGCTGGACTCCATCGAACCCGGCTTCGAGGGCAGTCAATGCACCTCTGATAAATGCCTGTTGTACGCGTTTGATGTCGTCCAGCGTCATCTCTCGCGGTCGCTGGAACAACGCGAGCATATACGGATGCGGTATGCTCAGCAGGCCCATACAGATAACCCCATCGTGCGACGGAACGCGCTTGTTCTTCGAGCCGAGGCGGACTGGACTCGGTGCCACGGGAGGAACACCTAACCTACGACCCCCAATGATATTTGGAGACTGTCGACCGCTGTGAGAGAGCTGCATGATAGCCAACGGGCGTCCCGACGATGGACTACGCGAATATTCCCCATGGATGGTCCGCGCCAGCTTCCTGAACGGCGCCAACGTCTCCTGGTTGAGCACTTCGGGAACCACGATGTCGCGTCCCAGTGTCAGATGATCCCGCGATACTTGGACGTTTCCGGTGACGATCATTCCCCAGTCATGTTTCGCCCACTCGGCGTAGAGACGCGTGTGGTACTCGTTGGGAGGACCACCGAAGATTGTTGCAAGGTGCTCGTACAGTGCGACCTACGTGCAAAAGTGTAGCGAACTGAAAGTAAAGTAGGAACTGCGCGAACCTTGATCAATCTATTGATCATTGTGCGACCGCTGCACGGGAGGGTGACCGGCGCAAAAATGTCGGCGCTCATGACTCCTACAGTGATAGAGAAATAGTTGAGGATGGAATGAAGAGCGGGATCAAAACAACGTTCGCACGGGCCATGTCTACCGGTCCCCGCCTCCCGTCGGTACTCAAGTCAAGGCCCACAACGCAAGACGGTGAGCAGCGTAGTCTGCGTCGCATACATTGGCTAATATTTTGCTCAGCGACGACCGTCCAGAAAGACATCGACGCTGGCCTTGGCTGGGTAACATCTCCTGGCGAGTACGTCTCTGTTGTCCACACCCAGAACACTACCTTCTGAGCAACTGACACAGAACGCCAATCTTTATCTGTGCATTTCAAGGTACTAATTCTCTACCAGACTCTTGCCGCATATATGCTCTGACACGCCCCAAGACTGTAATAGGCTGTTTCCGTCTCGTGAGCGCGTGATGCTCCATCGCAAGCGCGACCATAATTCCGAGGATGACCGGGACATCCTGACGTGGAACGAGTAACAAACTCAAAGCTTGCGACCATGTACTTCCATATTGTGTATTCCTATCGCGCTCAATCATATCCTTTCCCGCTTCTCTGCTTCGTTCTCTTTCCCTTTTTATGATGTTTCTTTCCGAACCCCTCTCCGCCCATAACCATAGCAGCTGGTGCGAGGAGTGTGCCATCATTCGCTACCATATTCTGATGCGGATATAACTTCCCCCTGGTAAACGCTTGCCCATGCTGTGCAGCTCCTTGCACGAACGGACGCGATGAAAGCGAGCCGTTTTGTGCAAAAAATTGATTGTCCAGGGCGAGGGTTTTCGCACCGCCCGTTTGGCCCGTTGGAATGGGGTCGTGACCTGGCAAAACGGCGGTCGAAGATACTGGGACTGCAGGAACGAATGTATCTGCGCCTTTCACGACACGCGTAACGGGCGCCCGTTTCTTCCCTGCATCGCGAAGGAGTGACAGCTCATGCGTTCGTTTGTTGAATGACTCCTCTGACGTCTCTGGGGGCGGATGGCAGAATAACAGTTTACCGTTCACATAATCCTTGAGGATGTATCTCGCTGCTCTTGCTTCGTCTGGATTGCCCTGCCCCGAACGCATAAAGCCTCGTCCGACTGTCGGGTGCGCACATACTCGTTAGAAGAACAATCTCACGCGCAAGAGGACGCTTACTGGCATGTGCAACAAGCAAATCTTCTGCCGTCGCGTTGCCGTCCCCGCCCTCCTCGACGCTGCTCGTCTTGATATTCAAACCGTACAATGCTTCCAGAACGCTCCTGGGTATTCTTTTCACGACAAGCCCGACAGGCCCCGTATGTTCTCTCATTTGATCAATAGGAAGCACGCCGTCGCAAACCAAAGCCGCTTTTGTCGTTGCAAATTGCGGGAAGACCAGACCCGGACAGTCGCACAAGACAATGGTCGGAGAAAGGTGAATGGTTTGGAAATGTTTGGTTTTGCCTGGCGTGGAGGAGACGCTGACTTTCTTCTCCCCAAGTAGAGCATTGATCGTACTCGATTTCCCGACATTGGGATAACCAACAAGACCCACTACGAGTTTTTCCGGTGCTTCGCCCACAGGGCCCTTAAAACCTGGAACGATCCTATCAAGTAGCAGTCTAATGCAGAAGGAAAGCACTCCTTACTCGAAAGATCTGGTGCAGCAGAGATGAACAAATCTTCGAGTTCCAGCACGCTGAGAACCTTAGTCCTAGGATCCCGCCCATCGGGAGTATCTTCTTCCGTAGGCACATACTTGTATTTTTCGTCATCCGAATTTTCCTCGACGTCAGAATTTGGTGATACGTCGTTTTCTTCATCATTAGGGCCGTCTGGCGTATGAGGGCCTTCCGAATCGGAAGAAGACTCCGTTTCATCAGCTGTGTTCGAGTCCGCTCCCTGCTGATCCACGTCTGCGTCTGACCATTGTTGTGGAGCACTAGATTCTCCTTCGTGTCGTACCAGGAGATCACGCCGCGCTTGCTGTAAAGCAGCGGCGTTGGTGGCAGAGAAGAATGCAAACTGGACCCCTTGCTTCTCAAAGTAATCGGCCCATATTCGTCTATCGCCCCACAGTCAACGTGAGCACGCATGCACGATATCTAGAAGTCAGCTGCAGCCTACCTTTGCGTAGCGGTCAATAAATCAGCTTTATTTATCAACAACAAGCTTTTCCGGAGTCCTTTACCGGTCCCGGCCTCGCCTTCTGCTCCCTCTACGTCTTGCACGTAAGACTCGAGGTCCTCGCATCGGAACCTTAAAGGGTTGCGTGCGTCGACGATCTGTACCACGAGGTGGGAACGCTCAAGTACGCGCCAGAGCTGACGCCACACTTCGATGTTACGCTCAAAAGGCGTGAGGACGAATTTTTCTTCCTCCTGTAACCTGTCCGCAATCAATAGTACCACGTATTTCTCAAACTAGATAATGGACAATGCACGTACTGTGCCAATCCTCTCCTCCAGTCCAAAAAGGCGTCCTTTTCCTGACGATCAAGTTGAGCGGTAGTTATAGTCTTCGTCCAAGGCGGTCTTCTGGGAACTCTGAGCCGTTGTTTGTTGGCCTGGTGTTTTCTGAGCGTCGATTGTTCCTCCGCCTCCGTCAGAAGGTAGGGATTGTGGGTTGACGTCGATTGTATGATTTTGACGTTGCGACGCTCTGGGACGTAACTCAGATGAGAACAGAGGATGAATGAGAGGTCAAATCCTTGCGTACCAGCTGTGAATTCTGTGCCCGCCAACTGAGCAGTATTGAGAAATTCTTCGAGATCCCGTTCTTGGGTAACAGATTTCAGACGAGATGCCGACTCCAGATCCGTGGTATACTGTATATAACCATGAACATGTGGGTGCGGTAAGGGCATCAAGAAGGACATACGAGGCCTGATTCCTGCATATCACGGGCATCTTTGACTTTGCGGTTGATGATCGCTCGACCAAGGCCAGTCGGATTCTGGTTTTTCTGTCTCGGAGGCTGCAGATGGATATTTTATAGGCTGATAATCAATGTACGCGCATGCGCTTACCATTAGATTGGCCGAGCAGGAGCAGTTGGGTTGAGCATCATATCACGCACGGTGATGCTGATTAAGGGTCTTGCTAATGACCGTTCTGGGAAACACCCCTAAGCGACTTATCTTCAATCAAACACAGACTGAAGTGGTGCATACGAACAGTTACTGTAGTTTGCTAAGGTATAACGATTAGAAAACACGGTAGTAAATAAATGACGACGACTCGGACAGGCTTCATAAACATATATGTTACGAACGCGCCTGAAATACCTCAAAGTACGTCGTGTACTCATCCGGTGTCATGAGCTCCTGGTCCTCCTCGGTAACCTCTGAGAACGGTTTCTGAACGCCATTCACTAGTGAAAGTGAGGATCAGTTGCCTTGCAAAGTGTAGAATAACATACCAGATACGAGTGGATCATCATCCCCGCGACCGGTGCCTCGGCTACCCAACCCATTGGTATCAGGTGGTTCAGGTTCCAATTTCACAAGCTTCTTCGGCGTAGTTCCCTCGTCTGCTTCAGAGCGAGATCTTTTTCGAAATCCATTGAGTATATCCAGCTGCGCAATCGAATGTTTTGGCTCATCATCATCATCATCCAGTTCCTCGCTCCCCAGTCCCGACGGCGTTGCTTGAGTAGAAGCTGCGTTAGAAGCGGCTAACGAAGCATAATACTGCTCATAATCTGTGCCAGAAAAAATGAATCCACGAAGAGACTAAGGCCATCTGACCTACAATCTGCCTCTGTGTTCACTTCTGGCTTGACGTCTTCGACCGGCCGGGCAACCTGCACCGGTCGTGATGCTGATGGGCCAACGGTCCCCAATCCTTTCAATGAGTCGTCGCCGGAAGGCAAGGGAGCTTGTACGGCCATTGCTCGAGTGGTCTCCTGAATGCCAAGAGCCGTGAGATCCCCCGAGATGGTACTCTTGAGATGCCATGCAGGAAGTTGATTTTGTTGTCGTTTCGCCGCTGCCTCCGCGTCTCGTTCTTGCCGCCTTGTCATCTCGTCTTTGTCTAATGACATGACGATCCCGACGCCATCGTCTTGCCGACCAGAACCCGAGGAACCAGCTACTTTGAGACCCGACGACTGACCATCCTTCTGCTTCTCCGGATCCACGACGTTGTTTTTTACCCACGATGATACATCAAGTCTGCCAATTTCACTAGTAAGTTACCGGTTTCAGATTATGTTAGAAATAACTTACGCAGGTAGAACCATGGACTCCGTCTTCCGTAGCCCCTCAATAATAAAACGCATTGCACGATTGAAGCGTTGCATTCGATCCTGACTCCCCCTTACAGATTCGGCGTTTTCATTGTCGATGACCTCCCCTTGGCAAATCTCGCAGACGAATATTCCCTTGGCGAAATCCATGAGTTTGTCGACCTCGAGTGGTGTGTACGACTTGCCACATTGCGGACAGATATACCCTTTGTTGTCCAGTTCCTGTTAGGGAAAGGACTAAGTTAATCGTACTGAATTATCAAAATGTCAAGACGAACATTGCGGAGGCCGGAATCAATGATTCTTCGCATTTCGGCGATTCGCCACTTGACTACATCGCAGAAATTCTTGTAGTCAATGTAGTAATATTGCTTGCCCACGGATCTTTGGGCACCCTCTTTGAGTTCGTTCTGACGGTAGCTGAAGCAATCATAATGAGTCGAAAACGGGGAAACTCAAAAGCAATGCGACTTACACGTGCACGAGACCGTCATTTCCGAGGACAGCCATCAACTTATTCAGCTCTTTGGCCTGTAATCCCATTCGCCCGGCCAGGTCATCGTCTTTGAGGCTAATTTACAACGTTAGGATGCTCCGTGTCTCCATTGTGTCAATACTTACACAGGGTGTCGAGCGAGCTGGTCCAATATTATGATATACTTAGGTTCATAAAATCCACGCGCGACGTGTTGAACGAGGAGATGAAGTGTATCTTGTTCTTCCTTCGTTGACATGAGCTCATGGAGAGAACTTCAGTTGCTTACGTCATCATGTACACTCACCTTCCGCACTACTAATCTCCCAACAACATCTGGTCTTGACTCGTCCGACGACATGCAAGTAACACCTCAACGGCAGACTCATCTCAGACCAGCTCACGTTTCCACTGCAGGTCTTTCCGAAAACGTCCGGGCTTTGACATTGATGGTGGTGACGAAGTACATTATCCCACCCGGCCAGTTGACAAAGACAAGGCCGAGCAAGAGCTAGTAATTAACATCAAGAAAGCTACCAGCCCAGACGAGACTGCCCCGAAACAGAAACACGTCCGAAGTATGTTCGCGGCATTTTCTATTTCGATCTCGAGGTCTTGACTGAGTTACAGAATGCATCGTATACACCTGGGATTACCATAGTTCAGTATCGTTTTGGAGTGGCCTACGCGTTCAGCCCATACTATCCGACGAAGTACAAACATTCAAGGCGCTCATAACTGTCCACAAAGTGCTACAGGAGGGTCACCCTAACGTACGCCCTCGGTCCAAAGTGAATCGACGACCATCCCTGCTCATCTTCTCGAAACATAGACCATCAAGGAAGCTCATGGACAAACGGGATGGCTTGAGACATGTGCTCGCACTGTTTCTAGTGATGGCCAACGAGGTTTGTTTGTTCCATGTCCCGCACCGGAATGGTCTAAAGTAATACTAGGATACGGGTCTTTAATCCGGACATACGTCCAATTCATTCTGGCTAAGCTTCGCTTTCATCGCCTTCGCCCAGAGTTCAATGGCCTATTCGAATATGAGGAGTATATCTCCCTGAAGGGCATCGATGATCCCAATGAAGGGTGAGCAGCATGAATCGACTCACTCTCAATGGCTCAAAGAACCGTAGATATGAGACTATTACTGATCTTATGGGTTTGCAAGACCAGATCGAGTCCTTCCAAAGGATGGTTTTCGCCCACTTCAGGTACTCAGGCAACAATGAGTGTCGGATTTCTTCCTTGGTACCACTCGTCAAGGAGAGTTGGGGCATCTACAGGTTTATAACGAGTATGCTGCGCGCGCTCTACCGACGTAAGGTTTCCATTGCGTTTCATAGCAGTTGTTGATCTTCAACAGGAACGAACGACCACGAGGCATTGGAGCCGCTGCTTGAACGTTTCAATGCACAACACTATAATTTACGCAAATATTACTACGAGTGTTCTAATCTTAAGTATCTGACTGGTCTCATTAATGTGCCCAAGCTGGGTCAGGTTAGGACGTTTCCATCATGATTTATTTAACCATTGACCAGTATAAAATACTAGGAACCACCTAGTCTTTTCGATTCTGGTAATGCTCCGGATCTCCCAGCACGACCAACGTCCACTGCCACTCCGGCCCTTCCCCCAGCGCCATCTCCGGATCCTGCTGCTCTCAACGAGCAAGCACGGATGCTCAAGGAATACGAAGACCAACAGGCTGCTCTGCGCGCTCAGAGAGAGGCTGAAGAGCGGCAGAGACTGGAGCGCGAATCGCAGCAGCAACGTGAATTTGAACAGCGCCAACGAGATCAAGCCGAGCGGGAACGTTTGGCGCAAGAACAACTCGTACAACAACAGGTGATGCAATACAACAACCAGGCTGCTCAGCAAGCGAGTGATTATCAAAGGGAATTGCTCGCAATGAGAGGCCAGTACGAGAGAGACCAACTCTTACTCGAACAGTACGACCATGTAGGATTCTTGTCTCTTCTTCGTTTCACGAGTGAACTGATTCCTTGATTGTAGCGTGTTAAAGCGCTGGAAGGGGAACTCGCTGCCAGCACTGCAAATATCAACGCGCAAATGGCCTCGAAAGATGAGTTGATCAAGCAGTTGCAGGACCAGGTGACGCTGTGGCGCAATAAATATGAAGCGCTGGCCAAGCTCTACAGCCAACTTAGAACCGAACACCTGGACATGCTTGCGAAATTCAAGCAGATGCAGCTCAAAGCCAACTCGGCCCAGGAAGCGGTCGATCGTATGGAGCGCATGGAGCGGGATCTGAAGACGAAGAACTTGGAGCTCGCGGACATGATTCGTGAGCGTGACCGGGCTCGCTTTGATGTCGACCGCCAAAAGTCATCGCACAAGGACGAGCTTGATCGCTTGCGTCGCGAACTCAATTTCGCCAACGAGCGGGCAGAAGACGCTGCGCGATCGAAGAGTTCTGAGGTGTCCGGCGTTCTGGGCAAGTATAACCGTCAACTGAACGAACTTGAAGACTCCTTGAGGGTAATGCCCTAACCATACGGTTCTACGAAATGCTGATGATTTGGCAGGCGAAGCAACTTCAAATTGACGACTTATTGGTTAAAGCGAACAACGCCCGAGGCGACTTGGAACACTTGCGCGAGGAGAAGGATCAAGAGATTATGATTCTTCAGGAGGGTATGGACAGCACTATTCAACAGTTGTCGGAAGCACAACAGGTAGATCGGTTCTATGCGTCATTCCTTATACGGTTTCCGATATCTCTCCTAGACCCAAGGCATCTCCGAAGAAGCGACCAATGCTCAGATCGACACCCTTATCTTGGACAACCGTAAGAAGCTGAATCAGATCATTGGTATGTCCACGTCTACGACCGACCGATAGTGTTGTCTCACCATCTTGCAGACTCGATTTTGCAAGCATGCGTGCAAAAGGTCGATGACGCAATCTACGAGCTCGAGTCTCCTTCCCAAGCAGGCAACATCAACTCGACGCCCGAGTATACTCTGTCTATGATTGAAAAGGCGGTCAACAACGCCACCGAGTTCGCCATCGTCTTCAACCTCCATCTTGGAGGCGATGTGGGCGGAGACCACGTTGAAGTGATCAAGGGCGCCAACGAGTTCGCTCAGGTACTATCAGATGTTTTGATCAACTGCAAGGGGATTACCCGGCTTGCCAACGACGACGACGCCTCCGACAAGATCATCGCCGTTGCCAAGATGGCTGGCGACGTTGGGTTACGGTTCTTCCTCAACTTGGAGTCGTACAAGCTGGAGTTGCTCCGGCCGGCCCAGCGAAAAGAAGTTGCCATGCGCAACAACAGCGAGATCAAAACGGCTCTCACCCGCGTATCAGAAGTCGTCGACGCTTTGGCTCCCAAGAGCTCAAAGGGAGGGACTCTCGCGAAAGCCGGCGGGGATATTGGAGATATCGTCGAACAGGAGATGCTCAACGCCGCACAGTCCATCGAGGCGGCCACCCAGAGGCTACAAGAAATCATGTCTCGCCCACGCGACTCGTCTCGGTTCAGTGCCGTGGATCTCAAGGTGCACGACTCCATTCTGTCAGCGGCGATGGCGATCACGAATGCCATCGCCCGCCTCATCCGGGCTGCAACAGAGTCTCAGCAGGAGATCGTCGCGCAAGGAAAAGGGTCGAGCAGCGTGCAGCAATTCTACAAGCGTAACAACAGGTGGACGGAGGGTCTCATCTCTGCTGCGAAATCGGTCGCGTTCGCCACGAATTTGCTCATCGAGAGTGCTGACGGGGTGCTCTCTGGTACACACTCGCTCGAGCAACTCATCGTTGCCTCCAACGAAGTCGCTGCGTCGACAGCCCAACTTGTCGCGGCGTCCCGCGTCAAAGCGAACCTCATGTCCAAGACGCAAGAGCGACTTGAATTGGCCGCCAAGGCCGTGACAGAAGCTTGCAAAGCCCTCGTCCGGCAAGTCAAGGCTGTCTCTGCTAAACAAATGCAAGACGATCAAGTAGACTACAAAAACATGGCGGTTATGGAGTTCAAGCGGCGCGAGATGGAGCAGCAGGTCGAGATCTTGAAGCTAGAAAAGGAGCTGGGCGCTGCGAGACATCATCTTGGTGCAATGCGGCGCGCTGGGTACCACACGGAAGAGACAGACTGAACGTGGTATTTACGGGTCCGATATCGTGCCTTGACATGCTCATGTATGACAATATCAACATAGTTGTTCGAACAGAGGGATACTATCTAAGCTCTGGCTGATCTTTTTTGGCAGGTCTAGTTGAGCTGCACTGGCAGACCAGGTCCGTGGGGTCCGACTCGGTGTCTTCGTCAAAGTATTGCCTCGCTCGTTCTTGCCCTCGCCCTTGCTCGTCCTTCACTTCGAAGGCGCTCGAGATCTTCTGCTCGGAGGTAAACCAGAAGGGAATTTGGAAAATTGATCAATCCTCCAAAAAAACTTGAAGGGCGAACTCACCTCCCGCTCGACGAGTCTTTTCTTCCGCTCCCTCTCGATCCACCCTTTCCTCGCCTCGTCCCGGAGCGCAAGTTCTCTTCCGAGCATCGCAATCTCTTCCTGTGCTTCCTCCGACACACGGACCTCAGTATCCTCTCATCCTTCATGTCGTTCGTCTCCCGCTCACATGTTTCAGTGATGCGGTGTCCCTCCGCACTACTTGAACGCTACTCATTGACTCTGTCAAGGAGCACAACAAATATCTACACGATACGGCACGCATCGCGTCTCTCCTCTCGAACCGTGCTGGCTGACGCCGTCGTTGCCAGTTCAAGATTACTAGATCAGTTCTCGGAAGCATATCACAATATTACATGTCTCATCGAATGCGGGATCTTCCGTCGATCGCGGGGGCTGGGCCGTCTGGGCTCAAACAAGCTGATCAACTCCTGACCTATGAAGCTTGACACCTGCCAACTGGTCTTTGACACATGGCTTGGTACGCCATCAACCGACGAAACATGTCCGAAAAACGGACGTCTATTCGGGATCGTCCGGCTCTGCGGGACGGGTTCTGGGCCTTTTGGCTCACGATTAAATTTGATCCGCAGACGATCACGCTGTTCAGGGAGGTCTGGAACCTGCTGTGCTTGAACTTTCAGGCCCAGGTGCCACATATGATCACGAACATGGACTCGGACTCGGACGTCAAGAGCGGGTGTATCCGTACACTATCGTTGATGAAAAGGATGCGGACGTATGGGCAGACGTTGGATCTGGTAGAGCACTATCGGAACGAGGCGCAGAAGATCATGGTGGCTAAAGGTGTGGTTTGGTTTTCTGCTTGCCTCCGTTCCGCTCCTGACCCGACCGACGTGCCGTTTATAATTCTGAAATTTTCTAGATCTGAGTCCGCTGGGGATCGTGAACCAATACGACACGGCGCGATTCCTTTCGGGTGCGGACGCGCGATACAACCAACACCTGCAGTTCGTGCGCGAGTTTGCGAGCGTGGTGATCAATTTGTATATATATGGATAATCTCCGGGCGGTGGAAGACTTGTCGACGTGTGCGTACATGCACGAGGCGTTTTCGGAGCTGTTGATCTAAGATACAGGCTGCGGAACAACCTGGGGCCTGGCGAGTACGCTGACTTGAAGGATATGTACATGTAGATTTTCATCACCGGCCCGGCGTGGCAGTAACGTTTCAACAACATTAAATGTGCGCTTCTTTTTCCACTTAGTTGCGTCGTAACCCGACATCGACACACAACCCATCATGAATTTCAGATCTTGGCATTGCTGCATGTGTATGAGAGGACAGATGGATTGGGGAAATAACGTGTACATGAGTTGTACGAATATAACTACTTACTACTTTGTGACGAAAGAGGGGAAAGGTGCAAGAGACGAGTGTCGAAGGCCTGCCAGGTACGGTATGAGCTCTAAGGACCGCCTCGCCCATAGCTAATGGTAGGGGGCTTGCGCATCCAGAACCTCGGGAGAGCAACGAGGCGCCGGAGTCGTGAATGGAAATTGGGCATAGTAAATGAGTATGGGGGAATGGATCTTGATACTTCTGTATCAATAAGTCCTTTTTCTAAACATGACCTTGGAAGAGGGATCGGCAAGAAGAGCCGTCCCATTTCGTATTCCTTCAGACCGGGGCTTGTTGTCTTCCAGTTTGACGTCATATGTCACTACAACATGGGCCAACATGGATTTGAGTTCGTTGGCGGCAAAAAATCGACCAGGGCTGAGGAACCCGTGCGTAAGATCGGATGCGTACAAACAACGACGCGCTCATACCATGCATGTTTACCGTGCCCGAAAGGCAAGTATTCCGGGCTGGTGGAGACGAAGTGATGTTTGGTTCCCTCGCCATCCTCGTCACGTATATGAGAGAATCGGAAAGGATTGAATACTCGTGCATTCTCATAATGTTCATCGTCGGAGTGCAGAGGTCCAGAGGGCGCAGCCACGAACGTTCCTTTGGGTATGAACGTCCCGTCCGAGAACGTGAAGTCCTTGACGGCCACCCGCACCAGCCCCACTTATGTATCAAGCGAGGGTCAGTAGTTCATTTGGAAAGGAATGATAAGAACAAATGACCCACATGAGCCGAGCCCGATCATACGTTGACTCTCCTTCATAAAACTATCGATCTTGCGCATCTTGCCCAAGGAGGCTTTCGTCCATCCCTCCTTCTGGACGATAGCTTCCACCTCTTCACGAAGTGGCTGAACATATTGAGGATTATCCGCCAAGAAACAGAGTGCATGAACAAAGCTCTACAATGGAACTGAGTTGAATGCGTCATTGGAAATTATAAAAACAGAATACATTGGAACTTGTCTAGTGCACCGTGTTCATAATCAGTGCAATGAAAAGAATGATATAGAGACGTACATGAATTGCGGCAAAGTTGACGGTCAGTACACGGTTGGTCAAGAGCCTGACCGTACGCTCAGCTCCCTCAGGCGCTTCCTCCAAGAACCATGAGAGCATATCATTCTGTAGAAGCGATAGTCAGAATGAGAGCGATGGCAAGTTGAATAAAATAACGAACTGGTTTTCCATCATAGTCATTTCCGTATTCCTCGAGGAGTTTCAGCCGCTCTTCGATCATTGGGGCAAGGTGCTTCATAGCACGCTCCCTGCTGGTTAGAAGATCAGTCATGAAACGCACGACAACTCTGTGAAGTATTGAATGTGGTTCTCGGAATAGGGGCAGCGCTCAACAACTTACGGCGCTAGAAAACTAGCAAAACGCCTGAGCTGGTTTCCTGCCTTCACCACATCCAACGTGTATCGCACATTGATGTCTATCCAGTCAGGATCACGACCTGTTACTCCAGAATAAGCAGCCTGAAATAGACAAAGGAAGCGTGTGCGTGTACATAGCGGAAGCCCAACGAATAACCTGTTGCTCACTCTGCACACCACCTTTTGGATAGTGCTCAGGGCAGATACAGTCTTCCACTCTAAATGGATTCAACAAAAGATACAAAGTAAAAGAAGCACACCGCTCACCATTTCCCCCCAGATCCAAAATCTCATCGAAAGCTACTGAAATTTCGTCCCGTATTTCTGGATACAAATTACTCAGGTTGCGAGTGAGATTGCCACGAATGACCTCCAGGTGGTATGGGTTATGTATGATCTCCCGGCCCATGGTATGCTCCAATTTCATCGTCTGCCAATAACGTTATCCCATCGTTCCAAAACACACAGAAATCTAGCCACTCACAGCGTTTGCTGCATCGTGGAACGAGAGCGCATCGTCGGGGGCCTTTCGTAACTCTTCAATGTGTCGCCGACTGCTTACAAGTACCACCCAACGCCAAGTGTCTGCGACTTTGAACGGTGACGCTTTGTACTGCGAATCAACGTGTGATCATGGATAAACGTGACTCTTTTAAGTTCACTTGCCTTTCTGTACCCCTCCTGAATGAGAAGATGGGCATCCGATTTGAACTTCCGAGCAGCCCACCATGATCCAAGCCAACCACTTGAACCAATGGTTGGAATCCCATCAAGCTGGGGACGACTGATCAGCACCAATTATGGATTTAGCATGTCCACTGCATACCTTGTGATAATTGAACAGTTCAGAAATCACGAGAGTGGCGGCAACAATACCAGCAACTGTGTATACGGTGCCCAGTACGCCGCCTGGAAGTGTGGGTAGCTGGAGTTCCATCGTAAACATCGCTGAGGTCAACTGGCCCTCGGATGGATTTTAGGGGATTTTAAGTATGTGGGCATTCCGACGGCAAAGAAAAAATCATTGCAGCAGCCGTTGGAAATGAGCTGAATACTATGGAAGTGTAGAAGTATCAATAATTTGAGCCCAACACTGACTTTCCAATGGAAGAGCACCCGATAGAACGTCTCCGTGGCTCTGTTCTGTCATTCCGAGGAATGTCAGAGCTTGGCAGTCACCAGTGCCTCCGAGCCCCTCCGTCGGAGACCGCATTTTTTCCGCAGAGTTTACCGGCCGGGGTTTGCCGAACTGCCAGTTCTGGGGCTATAGAGCGCGTCATCATGATAGTTTCTATACGTCATGTTGCTGAGCGAAGACTCGGATACGGACAGTTTTCAGAGGAGGATGCGCTGACAGTGCACAGTTTGGTCCCGGGGTGCTTCTGTGGCTGTATTCCAAGCGATGCCGTTGACCTGTCAGTAACTTTGAGCCTCAAGGCCTGATAGGAATGTTGGTACAAGTAAGTACTATGTGGCCGACGGCACGGATACAATGGGGATTGTACCTTACTAAGCTGCTCGGGCCGATCGGCGTCGTTCTGTCAGGTCGCATTGAATATTATTGGCATGCCTTCCAGGATGTGTGTATCTTTTTATTGTGGACCAGATCAATTACAACATGCAGTGCAGACGCGGGCCCGACGGAGGCTCTTGGAGCAAAGCCGGATGAAAGAAGCTGGATTTTTGGTAACCCACAGCCATAGACCGTGATCGTGGCATGATGTCGAGCACTCCATCTGCCTCGGTTGCGAGATTCATCCCCGACACCGAGGAGATGTCTACTTTGGTGGCGAGCCATAGTTTCTCCCGGTGGTCAAGCTCGCGGTCAGCGATGTCCATCTGTATGCCATGTGAGATCGTCATCGTACGCCTGCGCAAGCGCGACGATGAATTCCCGACTGTGAGAAAATGGTGGAACCAGGTTCGGTGGGCTGCAGCGAGGTGTTTTTCGGAGACCGCATAACCCTGAGGATCACGACAGAGAGAGTTGCGATGTGAACGCGGGAACAACTCGGGCGCCCCGCAGAGGACTGATCTCAAGCGAGCTTGGAGGACAAAGCAGACATCGAGAAGTGTTTTGAGCTCCAGTCCTGGTGTGGAAGGCGCGAGTTTCTCTGCAAGGAGAAGGACACACTAGCGCAGGCGATCATCTTGCTTCATCACGGGCTGTGCGTTCTGAGTTTGTTGTGCGGCATCGCGCTGAACACAAATTTGGGGGACTGTCCGTTTTCGTTGCCGTTATGTAATGCAATGAGCTGATTTCCGATCTTTGGGAGTCGCGACGGACTGCTGTTGCGACGGACAAAGGATGTAATGATTGTGTAGGCGTATGTACAGGCAATCACATGATCACAGGGATGGTACTATGGTCGTGTACGGTAGGGAGACGAGACGGGGGAGATTGGGCAGAAGCGCGGAGCGCTCACCGGCCCCAGACGGAAAATGGAAAACCTGCCAAGCAAGGCGTGAGCTGCGGGGGCGGGTGGGATCCGCCTCGCAGCTACGCGTAAGGCGCAGGAGTGACCACGTGTTGCGCCAGGGGCCCCTGGGGGGAAGGTTGAGATGCGAGGCGCCGAGAGACGGGAGTCTGAGGCCAGGGAGTGGTGGGTGGGTGCGACGATGAACGA